>CAJNDV010002869.1:51117-101005 GCA_905221635.1 Symbiodinium sp. CCMP2456
ATGTATGTATGTATGTATGCCGGTAGACGTTATGAATGCATGCATGTGTGCATCTGAGTAACAGGTTTCGTCCGTCAGTCTACAGGCATTTACTGGCTACAAAGTTTGGCATTCGAAGCCGAAGACGCGCTCCCACACAAGCCTCCACAGAACCTCGGGCAGATTCAACCTTGAATTATGGCAGAAGGCCATGGAAGGGACAGGCTTGCGGCCGCACATGGATACCATCGTTCGTGCGACGACACAAAGTTGGACCTGCTTACAAACGACGAGCGGAGCGTTGTGCCTCTGAATCCTGCAAGCCTAGCAGCTGCGGTTCTCCCTTGGTTCAAGTTCTCTGCAGCACATCAGTGGGTTTTTCAGAGAGGTAAAGAACTTGGGATTTTCGCCGGAGCCAGAGGTGGGTGTTGTGAACGTATGCTGAGCCAAGCGCGGCCACCTCTCGGTACCTTAAGTTGTGTTTGCTTCATGACGGGCAAAAAGAAGATTCTTAAGCATCACGCATCTCTCCTGGGGCAAACGGCAAACCTTCGCAAGCTTTCCAGGTCGCCGCTGGTGGCGGCTGGTCAACAAGCTTGCGGGTGAAGCAGGCACCTGCAGCCTCCCTTCCGCTTGCCAGTAGATTCTAATCCGAAGAGCAGGGAACAAGCAGTCTTGAGCACAGGCCTTTGTTTGGCTCGTTTTCTCTCCCAAGTTCCACGATCCTGCGATCATGCGAGGGATGTTGCAGACAATCGGTACCCATGTACCCATCCCCTTCCCGGAGGCACCGCTTCGTTTCTTGCTGGCGCCACTCCGCCTGCAGCACACACTAAGTGCGGTTCAGGCAGGGTTTTTCTCCGAGCATACCCGTGTTTGCCTGGCCACAAAGCTCCGCAGATCCGGTGAAGATCCTTGAAGCCTTGTCGACTTCAAACAAGAAGAACATCCATTGACGTCAAGTTGCAGCCCTGTACAGGATGTAGCTGCGGTGCTGGAGGTTGGAGCAAGCGGTCCAGAACGACCAGGCAAGTGTTGCGACAGTCCTTTGGGAAGAAGGCTTCAAGCAAGACTGCTCGCTAGGTAGGGACTTACAGGAAATTAGCGCTCAAGAACCCTGTTCGAAGCTTCGGACCATCAGGACAGACAGAAGATGCGTTTCAACCGGAACCTGCTACGTCCAAAGAAGAGAAGGCGCTGCAGGCGCTCCCTGGCACCAGTACGCCATACGGACGCAGAACGGGTCTCCAGAGCAGGAAGGTTTTCAAACGGTCTCAGCCATTGCCGGTCATCAGACTCATCAGACTTTTGACGCTTCGTGCGTGCCGAACTCCCAAGCTTCGTTTCATGCTGTAGCCAGAGGTGAGTTGAACTATGAAGTTGTGGAATCAGTGCACCAAGTATTGTCATATCCCGAGATGTCGCCTCTATAAACGGCACTGTTCTCTGTCTGTCACGAGGTGAATTCTAGCGGATCTTCTGCTGGGAACTCAGATGCTTGCTCCGAAACGAAGAGAGTCGGTTTTAGCATCCGAGCAGAACATTCGAGCAATGAGGAGACATGTGGTCATGTCGCGTGCGATGTTCCGACAACACTGCTAGCTTTGTATTGATACCGTAGGTTCTGAGGAGCCGAGCAACTGTGGAAAGCATGTCTGTGGACAAGCACACCCCAAGATCTGCATTCGCGCTCACCGCTTCGAAGCTATGCTGTTACACTTCTGCGCCGATGAGCCAGGTCTCTGTGATGTCCTTGGAGCTCGACCTGGATGTGGCAGCCGCTTGATTTCATGCGTTCTGGTCAGGATTTGGCACTGATTCCGTGAGAGGCGAGCGATTTTGTAGGGAAGGTTGTAGTCATTAACACGAAACGGGCAGTACGGTAGCCGCTCTGCGCAGTTGAGCAACAACAGCTACGCTTGAATATGTGTTGTCTTCACTGCCTCCGAGCGCTGAAATCATACGGGACGGAAGCCTAGACTTCTTGAACCTTTTTGGTGCCGGGCTGGCATGAGGCACCGGTGCTGCATTGGGAGGAGCATCTGGAAGAAGCTTTCATTCTGCGCCGGAGCCTGCAGATGAGACAGCACCGCACCAGACTTGTGCATGAGACATGTTCCCTGGCTTGCCGCCTTGAAGTACATCTCCAGCGAGTTGCCGGAGTCGATTACCTTCTTGCTCACTAGGTGTAAGCACGAATGCGAGTCCGACACGCATTTGATCTGACCAACCGGTACTGTACCTTGAGCTCCTTGCTTGAGGCTTTGGGCGCGTTCGCCTGCGTACGGTGGAGAACAACAGGGAGCTGGGTGCTCTGTAACCGCGTAGGATTGCTGGCCCGGCTCGTGCATGTTCAGTGGCGCAGCGCGGTATCGGGGCTGGTTGTGGAGCCGGATACAAGACATTCGCCCAGAGGTGTCAAGAGGCATGTGAATCTTCCTGTCTTGCGGCCGCAGTGCCGAGGCCGGAGCTGCGCGTGCCTGAGCCTGCCGAGTTCCCTGTTGCTGCGGTGGGCTGTCCGATGGCGGCGCCGGCAGCATGGTGTCTTTTTGAGGACATATGCTTCTGCCGTTGCTGAGTCTTTGTGGTCTGACGTGGAAGGTTCCAGGATTCCAAGCCTCAACTGCGCGTTTCGGCAGGATGCTGGAATCGTTCTCGGACACGGCGACGTCCTGACATTCGGAAAGGCCAGGCCTGGGACTTTCTCCCAAGTCATCGACAACCTACGTGCAGACCGTGGCATGGACTTGACACATCTAGCTCAAGTGCATGGAAGCACATTGAACACATGCTCCTGCGCAGTCTAATGGGATCCACCTTCGAGGGCCTGTGCAATGTCAAAGCAGCGGCTGGCAGTTGCACTGCTTGTCTGCGCAACTCACACTTTGCAGCGCCCACAGGATTGGTTGTACGATGAACACTCCAAAAGAAGACTTCAACTAGCAGAGCCCATGAGTGCAAGTTGTAAGTTCTGGTGGACTCCTACAGAAAGTATGATAAAGTATGCATTGGAGCCTGGGGGCTTCGCCAATGTATTCGGCCCATCCGGGTAATGAGTTCAGGACCCCCTCCAAACGTTACATGCTACGTGCTGTGGCTGGCAACTGATATAAGATTGCAGTGGCGTTTTGCGGCAGCAGGAATGCAACCAATGGTCGACGGGAGTTCGTGTTTACTGCAAGCAAACAGCAGCGATTATTCATGTAGCGAGCACAAGTACAATATTCAGGCCCATCAGGCCCCGAAAGATCCCGAGAGGTTACCCGAAAGCCCGAGCGCCACGGAAATGTATTTGCAGGCCCGACAGTGACAGCCCTCGATCGAGCAGTCAATACATAGTCGGCCTTGGGAAACGTATGCACGTGGGGTTGGCGAGGGAAGCCTGTTACAGATGCGCATCGTAGGCCTCTACTTGCTTGGAGCAGGTCGCATTGCAGCTGCAGCGCTCGACGGAGGGTCACTACCAGCTCGCGACAGGCATCGGAGGCCAGGAAAGCATACATCCGTATGCCTGCACAAGTTCATCAGCGACTGGAATCTATAGAGGAAAAGGCTATTATGAACCTTGGCTTCCCGTGTGTCTAGACTCGCGAAAACAGCAGGAAGCATCTCCAGAGCCTCGTAGGTTTTCTAGGTTACAAGACGCAGAAAACGGCTGATTTTCCGATGTTGAACGCATCTGTCGACCTGAAGCAGCAGTGAAGATGAGGAAGAAGTCGGCTGTTCGACTTTGCTGCGGCTTTCTGGTTTGCAGCTGCGAGGTATTGAAGGCTCCCTTCACACTGAGCTGTCGCGGCGCATAGCGAATCTTTCCGAGGCACGTGCCCGAGGCTTGATGCAATGTTTCCACAAGCACATAGTATCCCTGTCTCTTAAGAGGCGGTGCAGGCGCTGGTCGCGGAAGCTTTGGAAGGCCCGGTCAAGTTGTTGCACGAGGTGCCACGAATCCTTCCATCGAATTCCAAGTTTTCCACCTAATCATCAAGAAAGGCCGGAGGAAGCCTTGGCTGTCATGCTGTACAGAGCAGTACAAAGACTCGAATAAGTATACCGTATACTGAGTCACGCCGAATCGTTGCAACATGTTGCAACTGCAAGGTCCCGAAACTGGAATCTGACATGCTTCAGCTGGCTTCTTCTTGGCCAAATCTTTCTCCTTGGGTGTTGGCCCGGCCAAAATTGTCTGAAGTTTGTACTGCCTCGTCTTTCGTGAATGTCCGTGACTTTGCTAGCCACATCTGCTTCCAACCAGTGAAGCAGGACATATCAGACGAATCAGGCTTCGAACCCACTCCCGCCCTCTCTGTGAATGTTTGCACCAGTAGTTCGGCTCCAGGCCCAGCAGGAGTCGACAGTGGAAGCTGAAATTCTGACTCGTAGACCATTCGCTTGAGCCGGCAGACCGTGCGGCCATCGAAGCTCTCCGCCGCCTTCGCGAGGCGTCCCAGCCCAGGAGCCACAGCCGTGAGGGACTGGCAAGATGCTGAAAAGTGTTTGGCTGAGTTTGGGGTGCTATAAGGCTGTGCAGCATAGCGCAATGAAGCTCAAGAACAAACGAAGCTGAGCACCAAGATTGAGTCGAGTCGAGTGCCCCGTCGAACGGCAGATGATGCGTTTGAATTCTGTCAGTCACTGGACTAGAAGCCAGGAGATCTCGATTCTATTCCGCGTGGGAGAAGTTTGAGATGCTGGGACCCATGCAGGCGTCACTGGGTTTTTTCTTTTACACGCTGAATTTCGTTGCCCCTACAAGCTGGTGCTTAGGTGGTTGTGACAAGAGCCTGCGGACTGCAAAGTAGTCGCAGGAGAAGTCCGCGAACCGCAGTGGCGGCGATGTGGAGGAGGTTTGGGGCGCGGCGACAATGCTTCTCGCAGTCTCGGGTTTGTACTTCAGCGAGATGTGATGTCAACATGTCCAGAGCACGATGCTCTGTAAGTGGTATGCTACCAGCACTGTGTTCATGCTTTGGCTCAGAGCCGTTGGGTCTTGCAAGTTTCCTTTACGTCTGAGCCTGCGGTTGCTGCATCACTGTTGCTCTTCCGGTCAGGAGGACGCTGGTCCGGTGCTATCTCCGTTGACAGAAGAGGCAGCTGACCTTTGATCGCAGTAGCCATCGAGCCTGAGATTCCGTAGCGTTCGTTGTTTGAACGCATAAACTTGCAGGCTTCAGCTGAGGCAGTCTGGAGTGGAGTCTGTCACCAGCTGGACATGCACTGCTTTGTCTCCTGGTCAGCAGGCTTTTTCAGGCTATGGCGTCAATGCGCCGTGCGCCCCAGCCTTCGTCAGCACTGCTCCTTGTTAGCACAATTGGGCTGGACAGCACATGCAACTACGACGGTGTGATGCGGCGCGATACGGTGCGATCCAGAGCCCGAGCCGATTGGTACCATGCCAGCACTGTACAGTTGAGGTGCTACATCTTCAGAGCGCCTCGCTGCGCATCTTCGCACAGGGCCCGCGAGGCAGAGCTCAGCAAGCTGATCTGGGAATTATCCGCTCGGCTTTGTCGCCAGTGCAAGCATGCACATCAATGCTTTCGATCATTGCTGCCTGTCGTTAGGCACTCAGAGCCGTGCAGTGGCACATGCTTCTCTAGAAGGCACTGGCGGGTTAAGGGCCCCGTGAAATACGTGTCCAGCATCAGGAAGCGTACTGTAGCACGTCAGCACTCGCGGCATGTGCCTTGCCAGCTTGCGCATTCGAGCTTGGATGGAAGTGTAGCCTGGAGCCTCGCTACTCCTGCTGAAGAGCGGATGCTCTGCCTCGGGACAGTCTGAGATAATTAGGCGGGGCGCGTTCGTGAGCGGAAGGGTTTCGTGCCCTTCTTGTCTGTGTGGAAGAGAGATGCAAAGCGAGTGAGAGGTAGACAGAGCAATCAGACAAGCTCACAGAGTGACACAAGAAGCACAGCCTCACATGCAACAGCGAGTTGAGTTTGCTCACCAGCTCCTATAGCTTCTTCGCATATCCCACCGAAACCCTCCGCAGGTGTCCACTTCCGTGTCCAGCTTTTCCGCGAGCGCCAAGCGCCAAGTATGTCTGTACACGGCGCATGTTCGTTCGGATTGGCTTGATCATGGTTGCTCAAGAGGGCAGTACCCGGATCAAATTGATCTCTTTCGAGGTGCGGCTGCAAGCTTGCTATTCACCTCGCCGCTTGGCCGCTACAACACTGCCACCGGTATTTCAAATGATCCGTCTGGCGTCGATTCTCTCGGCTATCGTGCGCCTCCGACCAGACACCTGGCAGACGCCGCACTGGCGACTCGAAGTCGAATGATGCGAATCGGGAAAAGTACGTTTCAAGGAATCATGGCTGCACGGCAAAGATGCTGCCGAGCCAACTGAGATGTTCCCAGTGCTGCTGGTAGCTTGTGTACAGTTTGATGATGTGTTGTTTTATGTTGCAAAGTTTGCACTTCTGCATGTTTGCTGGCTCTTATGCTTGTACGGTCTTGCACGTGTAGGAAGATGTAGCCAGATCCGGCAGCTCTGCTTCGCAAGGGATGTCGTGTAGAGTCCGTCTCCACGAATTTCAGTGGGAAGGCGGAGAGCACTTCTCACGTTGTCCTTGGCGCCTTGGCCAGGCTCCAGCTCCAGGCGGCCAGCCTGACGCTCCAGTCCCGGCGGCCACCTGGTCGCTTCTGACCGGTGAGGGCTTTGTTGGGTCTCGTGACTTTGCATCGAGTCGCCGAGGCTGCTTACTCCAAGGGCTACAGGTGGAGTGCTGCCAGCGTCCTGGTGAAGAGTCAGTTGCAGGTACAGCCAGTACGGACCAGGCACCGCTGTTGGATCCAGTCCCTTACAAACATCAGATGCGGGACGACACAAAGCTGCGGCTCTCCTCACATGGCAAGCGCTCAAGTCACCGGTCCTCCACAGTGTTCTAGTTGATGACAATGCAGATTCGACAATTTCCTGGCCTATGGAGTTGCAACCCCGATCCAAAACCTGTAAAGTCGACAGTCATGCTCATCTGAGCTGAGTGGGGTTTCATACAGGAGCGACTTCCAACATATTGAATCTAGAGTCTATACCGTCTAGATTCGTCTACGCAATTATAGATGAAAACAGTCGCGCAACGCTGTGCACCCTGTAGATCACAGAACCAGATTGTGACTGTGTCGCAGCTAGCAGATCATACCGAACGGGAGCGTATATCCACCGATTGCTGAGGCTCGACAGTTCTGCCTTGGTGCCGCTGCAGCCAGAAGGGTGTGAGCCACTTTTCGGTGTCTGGGCAGCAAAGGTGTTGTCGTGTCGCAGACGCTGGCAACCAGTGACTCAGGAGTGAAGTTGCAGCAGCTGGCAGTGCTTTTCCGCCAGCGCGACAGTGTGCGGGGCCCGGTTGCGTGTCGGGCACTGTGCGCTTTGTAGGATTTTGCATCGCCTGAAAGCGCCTTTTACGCTCGGCCCTGAGGATGCGCTCTTGGAGCTCCTGCGCTCGGTGTTGAGACCGCTGCAGGACCTCCGAAAATGCAGCGTTTTTCAATTTTTGATGAAGAGAATGGAACAGACCAGGGACAAGTGGTAGGCAGTGGATGGCAGCGGTAGGTGGCCAGCCGTCTGCATAATTATTGCAGGTTCAAGCGGGGGCTGACCACTCGCTTTTACTTTTTAGATTGATTTGATTCGAGTAGATGCTCAACTTAATCTGTTTCGTTCGCCAGCAGTCAACGGAGTGTCCCCGCCTTCTCTTCCCATCGTCTGCGAATACTCTAGATCGATATTTCAAGAAGTCGGTCGAAGCACTTCTTTGAAGCATTGGAGCGCATGTGAAGGCCGCTGAAGGTGCCGGCAGTTCTCAGAGGCCATGGCACTTGGCCTGCTGTCGCCTGCCTTTCCTTGTTTGGGATTTGTGAATGATTGGTGCCGACATGTGCCGACATGTCAATCATACGCCTCCAACGACAACCCCGGCCTTGCATGTGAGTTCGATAAATGGAAATGAAGCCGGAGCCGCACCGCCTCTTTACTTGTCTTTTCATTTATTCCGGCTTAAGCTCGAGTCCCATCCGCCAAGCTCATAAGTGCTTTGAGAGACTTTATCCGGCCGATGGCTTCCGGGCTGTCATGTGAGGCCTTCAGTATCATCCCTCGACCAGCAACAGGCAGGTGCACCGTAGCAAAGTCCAGACCTGAGAGCCGCAACCGAGTTTTCGCGCTCTGCAGAGGTGGCCGAGACTTTCGGCCTTGAAGCCAAGTGGAAACGTGGCTTGTCGCAAGCTCGCGGAGATTTTTTCATTCTGATGGGAGGATTGCATGACTCGAGTGTCGTGGGGTATCGTGGGGTCATGGGGACATCAACGGACATCATGGCGTGGCTCTACTTCAGTCGAGTCGCAAGTGGAGCAAACTTCGCAGGTCCCTTGTTTCGATGCTGGATTGGCGCGCCCAAGGCTCTCACGTGATTGCACACAGAGCAAGCACGGTAGCGCATACAGTAGCAGCGCTGCGCCGGACCGCTGTGCCACTGCGCTGCTTTGCGCTATGCCTCAGCATTTCTCTCGCAGGTTTTTCTTCCCACGGACCCGACACTTCGGCGCCGGCGCTCCCTGGGAGAGGCTCTGCACGGGTCCCGTCTCTCTCGTGCGGGTCTCGTTCACTTAAACATGTTCGGCATGAGCCATCGACTTGAGGAAGCACTTTGTTCTCATTCCACAGTCTCCAGTCACAGTATTTTTGCACCTGTTCGAAAGCGTAATGGTGCGACCGCGGAGACCTAGTTATTCGTCTTGCGCAACTTCACCTCTGGCAGCCGCAGTGGTGGTGCACGGATGACGGGGTGTTGGCTGGAGTGCAAAACCCAGCACTGCTACGCAGTTACTACAGACTCCGTGAGGTGGGCGGTAAGGCCACAGAGATGTGAAATCCCGGCGTGTCAGTTCTGGGTTGGGAGCGGGGAGCCAGCACAAGGCACATGGACAGTGTTCTGCGAATGCCACGTCTTGCCTGCGTCACTAGTGCACATAAGTGCACATGGCCCGGAGGCACGCTGCGGTCATCTTGAGGAGCAGAAAGGCGTTGTCGATTTCAAAGCCATGCCTGGCGAGGAGCGGGGCATCGCGGGGCGGCATGGGGCGGCTTGAAGATAGCGGCCGAAACGCGTCAGTCACCCAGGAGTTCATCGTCATCGACTTTGGGCACGTCAACCTTCAGCGCACCACTGACAGCCTCGAGACGCTGGACTTCGGACATGTTTCGTTGTGCTCTGTCGTGCTTTGCCTTCACAGACTCAAGGAGCATTCTTACAAAGGCAGGTGAATGATATGTGCAACATTGTGCAACTATACGGACTGCACGTGCAAGTGCCTAGGTTCATGAGTGTACATCGCAAAGTCAGTCCCGAGATACAGCAACGTGACTGCAACATCCCAAATGAAACTCCAGGACTTGAAGCTGTGCGAGGCGAGATGGACGCAATGCATGAGAACTTGTTCGTCGGAGGGCGGGACGTGCCGGGCTAAAGGGATCCTGCCAGGTGGACCTTCGTATGGCCGGCAAAACAGGCAAACTTGCCTCTGTCCTGCAGCTGCCGGAGACGAAGGTGCCAAGAAAGCAAGCAGTAGCAAAAGCCGGGTGCGCGAAGCGGGCAGGCTTCAAAGGGCGCCACTCCCACGACGATCCGCATGGATGCCACACTACGCCAGGGCCGAGAGGGGACCCGCTTCGAGGCGCACCGCACCTTTGCAATGCGCAGGCTGATCCGGCTGTCGTTCGTGCAGGCTTCGCTGCAACCATCCGGTGGTGAGCAACTGCAAATAGTTCTTGGCCGCAGTGACCTCACACGCATGCGCCGCAGATGCAATTTTGTCAGATGGCTGCTTCGACTGTGTGTGTTTTCTGTCTATCTGCGACGGGTGCCCGGAAACCCAACCCTTGCAAGCGGAAGCAAGAAGAAATGTTCAAAAGCTTCACGATCTTCACGCCCTGTCACGTCGTGTCCCAGCCTGGACGTGTTGGCGGAGAACCGCAGCTATGCCAGCTTAATCGAGGATGCGACGGAGGCGATAACACTTCGCAGCACTTTGTTCGGGGGCGGAGTTCAATGAAGCTTCCTTGGGGTATTGAGATGTATTGAGTGAGATTGAAGGATACGGGCGGGTAGTATTTCTGAGGGTGTCCGTTTCGACTGACATACGGGTACCATGGATGGCATTCTGTTCATGTGCTGTGAGGAGTCTGACAGTAAAAAAATGCCACGCAGCCACACGGACTTGTTGTGGACTTCTTGCAGACACTTTTCGCCTTCGGGCCGCTGCAGGTGGATGACTCTGCACAGGAGGAGTCCGAGGCGCCTGTTTGGCAGAAAAAGCTGTAGTTGCTGTGGCCCTCAATGTAGTGCATGGTCCTTGCTGTGCCTTGCTTCGCTTCTGGCGACACCCATACATCCTGGCCCTGAGAACCTCTCTGAGTACATGCTAGCTGCTAGCAGTACTGCATTCAGATTCACGGACAGCTTGCCAGGCCAGCTCCTTCGTCTCAGCCCGTGAGACACACAGTGCCAGGATATGGGGCCTTGGGGACTTCACTCGACTTTCTCCTAGGCTCAGGCTCGGTTTCGGAGAAGCCTCAAGCAGAGGCTCTGAGCCCAGAGACAGCAGACGAGGCGGCGACGCTGAAAGCCTTGAGGGCCCGGCTACAAGCAGACACGGCAATGTGGCATCCGGTCTGCTCTTTTCATATCTTTAGATGCACGATGATGCACGGTTCAATGGAGTTGACACGTCCCCATCTAAAAGTCTCGTGCACATCAATGCTGAAGCTGACATTCTCAATGCCTGTGCCACTGCCGGTTTTCTGCACACCTTCCAGGACACGCAGCCTTGAGGCAGTACCTTCGCCTGCACCTGTGCAGGCAAGGGACTAGACTTTTGCATTGGGCGGACTACAGTGTCGACAGACGCGTCCCAAAAATCCATGCTTCCGAATTCCGGAGCCTGGCGCAGAAATCTGTACGGGACAGTATGCACTCAGGTGGTATAACTCACCCTGTGAGACCAAAAGGAGCAAGTACCAGTCCTGGCAGGCTCCTTTGTGCTAAAAGAGGCTTCTTGTACGGCCCAGCTATGGATGCCCTCATCCCTAGGAGGATCTGCCAGGAGTGTGAGCGGCGCATCTTCACCAAGATAGCTGCGGAGCTCAGACCTGGTCGGCTGGCTGGGACCTGAGGCCTGTAGCACAGGAGCCGCAGTGGAGTATTGCTGCCAGTGCCCCTGGCGAACCTGCCGTTGGCACGCCCGGTCGGCAGCTTCAACCTCCTGCAGCTGGGTGAGGCTGAGTGGCGAGAGCAAATGGCAGGCCCGTATTAGGCACGCCTTCGACCCTCGGTAGTGACGCTGTACGCGCGGCAAGGTATGGAAATGCCGAAGACACGCAACGCAGGTGGTGTGAGGAGCGTACAGTCTCGCGGGCGAAGGGAGCCCGTGCCGCCGGGCCACATGGACCCCCAGGTGCTTGCGCAGCTCAAATCCAGCGCTGCAAAAAGGGCACGGGAAGGGCAGAGCAGTAGCGTCCTGTGTGCAAGCATTGGGCTGCGGTCCGCCAGAGACAACGGCAGCACGGGCAGAACACCATTTCTCAAGGTCCCGCCTGCACTGGATGGTCGCAGCACGCAACTGCCTCTTCCACCATGTCCTATCATCCTGGAGGGTCTCAATGAGGGCACGGACTGGACATGAGCTTCCCAGCATGGCCTGCACCCCTGGACAGTACAGTGCAACATGCTGGAGGTCGGCATGTACCTGAGACAACCAGGACCTGTGAGGTTCGGCCTCCCATTGCAACTGCAACAAATGGCGCAGGGTGGCGGGGCCCCGCTCAATAACCCGGAGGAGGAAACCACCTCGGGCCTTAGCAAGCGCGAGAGGCGGGGTACAGGCACCAGCAAGCGACAGGGCCTCGTACGAGTGAAAGGGCTGGCAGACCTGGGAACGTGGCCGTAAGGCCCGATGCAAGGAGGTGTAAAGCCGTGCCCATAGGCGCCAATGTCCAGCAACATGTAGTTCCAGAGTCGCGGAACCAAACACATACTTGGATACCACAAGCGAAGACAAAAGGTGCCGGCGCACAGACAGTGGTATACTGGGATTGCCAAACAGTACACCACGCAGGGGCTTCAAAGTCCAAGCGGCTTGTGCGTGACGGAAGCGAACCTCAGGGACAACCGTGCCTGCGCTGGTGATGATACCCCCAAGATGCTTGTACGCCTGGACGACTGGCAGTCGCTCCACAGCGCCGGTCAGGGTGTTGGGCACATCGAGCCAGCAGTCTGTACCCTGGTGACAGAGACCCACGTGGCCGGCATGGCAAGCTGTAGGCGGCAACACGGTAGCAGTCTTATCCACAGCGAACGCAAGCTGGATGCCGTTGGCCGTGGCGTGCTCTAGGTAAACACAGGTGGCATCACGGACAAGGCGAACCAAGGCCAAAGCGTCCTCAGCAGCATGCATGGCCACAAAGTCATCCGCCCACGAGGCGGGTCCGAGGACAGGAGGAGGCGGGTCGGCACACCAGGGAGGCTGGCTTCGGCACGCAGGAAGGGGGGTGTGCAGGCCACGGAGGGTCAGAGCCCGCTGCACTGAGTGCACGTAAGCACTGAAGCTAATGGCGAACATGATGTCAGCAAGCGGGTCACCAGGCCGTACACCGGCGGCAGTGGACACGAGGGGGGCATGTTGGTCGAGCCGAAACCAAGTACCCGTGAAGACCTCGCGCGACATAGCCACAGCATGTGCTGAGCAGCCGCATGTCTCCAGGGCAGCCAGGCGAGAGAGATGCTCCTTGAGCTCAATGAAAGCCTCGGGCGGCACGCCCATGCGGCGGAAAAGGCTAACAAGAACACGGTCGTCCAGATCATCTCCTGTAAGGGTCTCCCTGAGCACCTGGTAGTAGGCGGCACGAACGTCGTAGAAGACGAAAGCAGGGAGGCGGCGGGATGAACAGGTGTAAGCCCGAAAGCATCGAACGGCCAACGAAATGGTGTCAACCCCGACGCCGCTCTTAACTCCGCCATGCAAGTCGGGACTTTGGCTCAGAAATGCAGGAGTAAGGTGATCACGGAGACCCTTGTGGAAGACCTTGCCTGTGACACTAGAGAGCAAAATGCTCCTATATTTGTTGCGGCCGAACGCAGCGGCAGCGCGTTTGGCGAGTGTCATCAGGGCCCCCCCTTTATATTCCACAGGCTCTCGCACTGCCAACACACACTTCAAGTGGAGCGCGACGAGATGCCTTGCCGCAAGGCAAGGGGAGACTTTGAGGAGCTCCGCTGTAATGCCATCTGGTCCAGCGGCCTTTGACCGACGCAGGCCGAGGACGGCAGTCTCAATTGCAGAAAGGCTCGGGAGCAAGGCTGCATCGAAAACCGGGACTATTTGGGTATGGCGGCGTGCATCGGTACACGACAGCTGTGCACAAAAAGCGTCTGCGCTGACTGGCTGCCCGCACTCCTGCTCAGCAAAGTGCTCCCTCCAGCAGTCGGCGCGGGCTTCGGCAGTCGTTGCAAGGAGGCCGTCGCTGTTTTCAACGGCTGGCAGGGCGGTGAACTGGGTGCGTCTTGAGGCAGCAGCCTTGGGGAACGCCTTGCGGACTCTTCGGTATAATTGCTTGGGGCGGCTGAGGTCAACCAGCGTGACCTCCCGTGCGAGCTCATCAAGATACCGGTTGCGGTCAGTCTTGACGGAGTTCCGCAGGAGTCTACAGGCCAGGCCAAGGGACGCCCAGGCCTGCGCAATACTGGCTTCGACATCCCGCAACCACACTTCGGCACGGCGCTGGGCGTTGACTGAAAAAGCCAGGCCCCTCGCATGAAGAATGAACCCTGCAAAGGCTATGAGCTGATAGCGCCTACGGAGTTCCACTTCCTCCTGTCGGAGATATACACGGAGGGCTTTGCGGGCTGCAACCAACTGCATGGTATCACCTGTGAGGAAGGTTTGCCGAGGCTGGACAGTGGTAAGGGCGTCGTTGGCAGCATGCCCCGCAGCGGTCCAGGTATGAACAAAGCTCGCGAAGTGCTCATCGACATTAAGGTCCCAAGTAGGGACAGGACTGTGCCCCAGTCTTTGCAGGAAAGTCTGTTTGTCCAAGGCCGGATCAAGGTCGTTAGGGCGACAGGACCTGCGGCGGAAAGTGCTCGCGGGTTTTTCTGAAACAACCCTGTGGAAACGGCAGCTAAGGATGGCTGGGATGTGGTCGTCCCTTTTCTGCATTGCCTCAAGGGAGTACCACACACGCGACCGGAGGGCGAAAGTGGCCCAAGCCTGTGGGACAGCAACATAATCAAGTCTATGATGCTCACCGGTGGCGGAGCTCCAGGTCCAGGTGTCTCCCTCATGGGTCGTAGAAAACGTGCAGGGCAAGTAAAGCCCGTGCCGCAGCAAGAAATCATGGAAGTGCGAGCCTGCAATGGTCTCCTCTTCAGCACCATGCCCTCCGACAGCCGGGCTGGGGAGATTGCCGAGACGGCTATTGGCATCCGTGAGAAGCACAACAGGCATGTCTGTGGGAAGGCGTTGTAGCTCGGTAGTACGCTGGGCCCAAAACTCACGGGCTGCCTGCAGCCTGCCTTGCGGGTCCGAGGGAGCATGGGCAACCATGAATGCACAACGAAAGTGCGGCGCACTCACGGTGACTAGCAGGTGCCGTGGAGAGAAAGCGGAGACTGCACATTGCTTGGCTTCGAAATACAGCGGGCGACCATCAGCATGGGCATAAGGAAGGACCTTGCTGAGCCAGAGGGCACATCCAAAATGTCCCGCAGGTGTCGCAGCTGCATGTAAAAGAAGATACGTGCGATCCGCGAGGGTCGCGGTATCCTGGAGCCGCGTCTCCTGTAGGCCAATCACATGGACACCTGCTGCATGACATTGTTCAATGAGTAGATGTCGTTTGCCCGCAATCCTAAGGCCTGCACGCCTACACACCGTGCGCTCTCTCCCCGCGGGCCGATCCAAAAGGGTGAGAACGTTGTAGGTGACGAATGTAATGGAGAAGCGGACAGGCCGGTTGGGAGCCTGTGCTTCACTGACACCGAGGAGGGGAGCAGGGCGGGACGCAACCTGTGCCTGCAGGCATGCGGCTGTAGGCTCAAACGCAAAAAGCCGTGGCAGATCTGGTGCATATCCGGCAGCGAGCCACGCCCAGGTGACCAAAGGGTGGCGGGCAAGCTGTCCCGGCCAAGTCGGACAAAGGTCGTTGCAGACTGCGGGTGGCTGCAGGCGGGCAAATTTTGCAAACGCATCACAGAGCTCGTTCCCGAGATAACCAGCGTGTCCCGGGACATAACTGGATTCAAGATCAAGCCGACACTGGACACATTGCCTGAGAACGCTAGCGAACTGGCTAAGTGAAAGACGTCCGTTTGCAGTCGGCATCTTTGCAGGGGCAGCCTCGCAAAACGTACCACGGCCCGCGGCCTGGCAATCATAACGCAGGTGCACAGGACACGCAAAGCCGGGGCCGAACTCGAAAGCCCAAACAAGAGCCCAACAAACCGCCAGCACCTCACTCTGTAATGGCGTGTCTTCGGTCTCCCCGAGGTACGCCCCTTCACCCGGTCTAGCGGCAACCCCGTAGGCAGCCCCATAGAAATGGCAGCCGGAATGTGTACAGATCCAGACGGTGAAGGCCCATCCGGCCGGGGCTGAACGGAGTGGCTCCTCCCTACCGGAGGCAGACCCATCAGTAAAGATGTCCACGCTGGTGATGGCGTCCCAGTCAGGGCTGGCGTGCCATAAGCGCACATGTGCAAAAGCGGTACGCAGGCGGAGTGCAACCTCTTGGAAACGGAGGATAGCATCAAGGTCATTGTCCAGCCAATCGGTCACCTGCGTGATGTCCTGGACCGGGGGGGGAAGTAGTTGGTGCAATGACAAGCTGTGCTGCTGGAAGGTAGTAAGGCTGACGGCCTGCTCAAGAGAAATGATCCTGGCTGGGCCGGGGGCAGGGGGAACTGCCGCACCGACGGCGAAATGTGCCTGTAGAGTGTCGAGGAGGGTGGACGCAAGGAAAGCCCATTCCGTCGTGCTGGCGGCACATTCATCAAGGAGCGTGTCCAACACCTGCAACGACCAAAACTCCAGTTCCCAATCAACTTCTGCCCGACGGCCACGGCAGGGCGTAGGCAGCGGCCTGGCACGCAGGAGTGGTGGAACAGTACCGTCGGGTCCACTTTGGGCGGGCGGCAGCTGTAAACCATCAACGGCCAAAGGGATTGCACATGAGACAAGCGCAATTGGAGCGGCATCCACTAGGGGCGCAGCGGCTCCAGCAAGCAGAAAAAGGGGAGCGCCGATGCGCCATGCCCGGGGCGCAAAACCACAAAGCATCAGTCCGGCAACGACAGGGAGGGTGCGGCCGAACGCAAGCCACAGAAACAGACCTGCACAGACCCCGGCAGCGCGCCCGCGACCGGCGAATGGAGGCACAAAGGCAGTGTCCGCCCGGCTTGCCCTATCAACAGGATCGGCGTCCTCGGAAGGGTCGGGTTCTGGCTCCTGGGGATCGGAACCAGGGCCAGCAGGGGAACGTGCAAAAGGACCGTCCCAATGAGCCGGCGGAACGTCATCCGTAAGCCGCAGAAAGCAAGCAACGATGACCTGCCCCGGCACAACCTGCAACCAGGAGCGCTCAAAAGGGCATCCATGGAAGGCAACTGTCCACCCAGCCGGCGCACAGTGGAGCAAACCATCCCGCAGAAGCCCCATGTCGAGCCATCCGTCAATGGCACTAAGCCGTTGCCACCCCTGTAGCAGCGGCCGACCGTCAAGCAGACAATAATGACAGACAGTACCGGGTCTACATCCCAGCCCGACCGCAGTTACATTTCTGCATTGATGCCCGACGATGCATACATCACACAGCCTAGGATTGGCGGGCGTTACGGCAAGGCGTGCCGCACGCAGCTGGAAAGCGTCAGCAAGCGCGGTGCGGTAAGTCCAAGGTCGGTCACCCCCGACAGGCAAGATGTGGCTGTCGGTATCTCCAACAAAGAGAACGAAGGCCTCAGCAGGGTCGGCGGGAAACGCTGGGCCGGCATCCCAAGGGAGGTGTGACTGCAACATGCGGGCAAGGTATACAGTCTCTGGCCCCACAGCGCCGGCAGGAACGAAGCTGACACGATGTCCTGCGCGTAGGTAAACATCGTCACCGTCAACGAGTGGACCTCTTCGTACAGGGACCAAGACATCGAAAGTGCTACGTGAATGTAGCCCAGCGAGCGCCAAAAGTGCGACACGGTCAACGCATGGGGGCACAGAGACCGCAAAAATCCTGCCATCTATAAAGGATAGATCAAAGCAGACAATCGGCCTTGCTTGGGCCCAGACAGGCTGAGCAATAAGCAGCGCCCAACGCGCGTCCACCTGAGGACGCACAGGTACAAGGTCCGGGAAAAGAGCAGCTCTCGTGGCACAACGACATGTCTGCACAAGGTCAAGCACCTCTGCTACAGCCTGAGGCACGACAATGGTCATTGCAAGGTGCTCAGGCGTATAACCCGGGATCAGCAGCACAAAGGTGGCTTGGACAGAAATGGGATCCTCCGCTGAAGAGGGGGACCCAGCCTGCCCAGAGAGGGCATCGCCATGTACCGGCTCTGGGTTGGCCTCAACGCCTTCTGCAAAAACTGCGTGCGGTGCTCGAGCAGCAGCAACATCAAGGGCTGACGGGAGTTGCTGCGCACGATGGAGGTGCAGAAGGAAAAAGCACCAAGTCTGCAGGACAATAGGTGCAACAACGGCAGTGGCACTGAAGGCCGAGTACACCAAGTCCAGACAAAGAGGCACCAGATGGTCAAAGTAGTCAGAGGCTTGACCGGAGGCCTGCAGCACAAGAGTAGCACCAGGCCGAGCACACGAGGCATGGGGTGGCACACGGCGACATCCCGTGCCAACAGATCGCGGCGAGCGGCTGCGAGCAGGGGACGCATCACCAGAAGCACGGTCGGTGTCTGAGGCACGATCAGTGTCATCACCCCCGGTATCAGGAGGGCCACCGGAGGTATCTGAAGGCCGCGGCGGACCCTCGGAATTGGTACTCGGGCCACCGGGCTCAGGAACAAAACTCACCTGCAGTGTCTGGCCATGGGTGACGTAGAAGACCTGAATGCCGTAGACACGCTCGGCCGCGGCACCGGTAACAGAAACCAAGTGGTCAGGAGGACAGGTGTCGCGGAAGCGGTCCGCCACATCTTGTACACGGAGCACATCTTGGCCATGGAGAAACCAGCGAAAACCTTGAAGGATCCGACGGCAATCCAGGATGATGATGAACCGGTCATCACGGACGCGAGCAGGCGGACAAGGCAACCGGGACAGCTGCTCGGTAGCCACAAGGACATCGGACACAACGTAACCCTGGCAGAAGACATCGGGTATACGCGGCTGAGCTGACTTCAAGGTAAGGCGCGTAACCTCACTGAGAAGCTGGTGAGCAAGATCAGGCTTGAAGGTTCGGCGCCTGCCAGCTTCAACTGCAAACAGTGAGGGCTGTCCGTCGGTAAGAATCCAGAAATGGCTGCCTGGATACGAACGGGGACCTAGCGCATCGACCTCTGTCCAATGAGACCTGGAGGCAAGCATGACCTGCAGGTCTATGCTCTCTGGGGCCCGGAAAGTGCGTGGGGCGAAGGTAAGGGTCATGCCTGTCTGTAGGGAAATCCACTGTTGTGGAGCAAGGCACTGCTGTAGGCCATGGGCGTAGACCTCCACATCATCGTGTGCCTTAAGCCCTGCTGCAACGAGCATCGACTCACGACTGAGGAACAATGGCAAGGCTTCTGCAAAAAGGGCGCCGTTGCACCTGGTGCAATCAAGTAGAACAACTGCCCTGTCCTCCAGCCACACTGGCGCGGCAACAAGATAGGCATTGTTCCGGACGGGCTGAGGAAAGGTGGCGCAGAGGCGCAACAAGGGGGCACCAATCGCTCGTGCAACACGCACGGCGTCGAGAAAATCAGAAGGGCCGCAGGGGCAAGGCACGCGCACTGTGACAAGCTCCGGTAGGCATAGAGGGGCATAGATGAGCACGGTAGTGGCGTAAAGAACTCGCTCCCCGTCTGCGGCACATTGTGCGTAACCGCCAGTATCAGTCGAGGCGCCAGAGCCTGAACTGGCCTGGGATCGTGCAGCAAAGGCCGGGACGTTGGCAGCGATACCTTCGGCGACGTCAGCGTCAAGGCCCGAATCCTCCCACGGGGCCGCGGGAAAGGCTGCAGGCATAGGAGCATCGGGCTGTTGCCGGTCAGCCCCCTCGTTCCAACTGTGTCCCTCCGGCAGGGAAGGATCAAAGTAGTACTGTGTGTCTTCAGCGACAACAGCAAGGGGCTGAGCACTACCAGAGCCGAATTGTGACATGTGCCGCCTAGGCAAAGGCATCTGTGGGGCAACTGGTAAAACAGGCTCGGGCGCCCGCTCATCTCGAGGCTCCCTGACGGGCCCATCATCGCCGTGACCAGTATTATCGGAGTCTGGACTCGGGTCCGGCTCCTCTGACACGGCCTCCTGCGCATAGAACAGCAGGCGGGCACTACCGTCCAAGTGAACATCATGTCCGACGCGGTGGCCGCCGACCACACCCAACTGGTATGCTGCGGGCACGGCAATATCGAACCGAGCTGCAAGGCTTGGAACGTGCACTACAGGCACATTGGTATAAACAAACCGAGGCTTGTACCCTATCGGCCGAAAATCCAGAAGAACAAAAATGTCACGCGGTGGGTAGCGCTGGGCTTCTCGGGACGTCGGCATGAGGACGTCTGCAACCGCGACAACAAAGGTGCACAAATCGCCATGAACGTCCAGGTCCTGGACAGGAAAGCTGCAAAGGGCAGAGACCAGGGGCCGCACACCCAGCTCCTCAGCGACAAACCTTATGACATCCTGTTCCTGGTACTGGTGCTCAAGGAAACAGTATCTGTGCTGCCGGTACAACGCACATACACCAACCTGAAGGCTCAGTCCTGGAAAGTGTTGCAGCTGCCCCCATTCAATGGGCGGCCGGAAAAGCGCTTCGTATCTGTGTTTGGCGAAGCGCGCCTCCTTGTCGCAAAGGACAGTAATCACCTCGCCGTCCCTTAACTCAACAATCGCTTGGGGTGGCCACGGCCGGGAGCGACAGCCAACGTAGAAGTAGAGTGGCTCATCATCGCGGTTGGTTAGCGGCTCAAAGTAACTGACAAGGGCGTTGTATTCAAGCCTGCTGGGCAAAACCGTGGCGAAGTAATTGCCACCAACACGCGTGAGATCGAGCACAACGGCTACCTGGCCCTCAGCACCACAGCCACGGATGCAACTGCTGAACCTAATGAAATACCCGAAGCCCGACAGTCGCTGGGGGTGGAGGGGTGTCACACTATCCAACAAACCCTGAGGGACGCCTGGAGCGTGAGCCCGTACAAGGTCAAGCACTTCTGTCGCCGGCTCAGGGCTGGTCGGGCGGACTGCGAGGGTGACGGGCTTATAGTGTGGCGTATACACAATGCATGCAAGCCACTCAGTATTGGCTTCGGCTTCAACGTTCTGTGGTGCAGGGAGCGGCTGGAAAGTGACCCTGTCATCGGCCTGCGGAGGACTGTCGTCCTGCCATGGGAGCTGTATCTCACAATCCCCGGTGTAGACAGCGTACTCGGCCGGGTTATCGAAGTGGGGCGCATGTAGGCCTGTGTAAGGTCGCCCAGGGGGCTCACCTGGCTCGGGGTTCCGAGCCATTGCTTCCGCAACACCGAAATTACAAACCCATATCGGTGCACAAAAGATACCGACTGTGAACGGCTGAGGCGAACTCCCAAGCCCTAGAAACCACAGGAGGCAAGTGACATGCCATGAGGAACGGGGGGCCCGGCTGCCACGACGGGAAGCCGAACGTCCTTTACGGTCGATCCAAGGCTTCCAATTAAGAACGGGTTGTTGGCAGCAGGCAACCCCAAGAGCACAACACACCTTCGGTCTGGCACCTGCAAGAGGTAACCGAAGCAGCTGTCCCAGAGGGGAGGCACCGGTGTGCCAGGAATGCAACAACAAGCGCAAAAGGCACAAGAAGCCACACACTGCAATGCTCCGAAAGGCAGGTAGGAGGAAAGCAGCAACTGCGTCGAGGAAATCAAGAAGGCCACATGCAGGGCGCCGCCGTAGTGCGCCGGCAGCATTGCCAACGGGGGCGGATGTCCCTGAGCGACCGATACATCTCTTTCGCGCTCCCCGTGGCAAAAACTCCAAACAGCACCCGTCCAGGGAGGTATGAGTCACCACTGGACCATTGAGGTAGACGCGGTTGGCAAGAAAGGCGCCTGCAGCCTGAAGACGGGGAATAACCCAAACATCTAAGGAACAGGGGCCACCACGAGGGCCACATCTGGACTCTACGACGTAGCCACTTACCGTCCTATGGGCGGGGGGCCTAAACCCTATACCCGGAGAAAGGGGGCGGCAGGGCGTCGCAAGGGCCGAAGCAATCGCCGGAACGCGGCCCGCTTGGTGAGTGGCGGAGGCGGATGTCCCAGAGCGACCGATACATCTCTTGCGCGCACCCCACACACAACACCAGCGAAGCACTATACGGCACTCGGTCCGACGGCAACATGGCAAGGAAGAACAAAAACCATGGCTGCAGACCCAAGTCCAGGGCCGGGCGCGGCGAAGGCCCACCCAAATCCTTCCCAGAACCCAAGGGAGGGACAAGGCGGCCGAGGAAGACGTGCGCGAGGAGGGCAGATCCGGACAGAGGGCCTGTACAGGGCATGAGGCAGACAGCAGGCTACCGGGACCCGGGAGTTTACGAAACTCCTCACAGGTGGCAAGGCTGTGAACAACGCGCCCTGAAGCTTGACCGGGGGACACTGGAAGGCGGCGAGTGCTGTCCTCTGGTCCCATCAGAGGCAAGTACTCAAACCGCTCCGGGCCCCCAAGCCGCTCACGGAGGCGCGTGCTCACAGCGTCGCCAGAAGGCGCTGCCCAAAACTCGGCGAAGGCGTCGGTGGCAGTTAATCGTCTTTTGCCTTGCCCTCGGTAGAGATGTCGTCGTCGCTGTCGTCCTCCAAAATGGAGGCCCGAAAGGGCTGGCCAGTGCTCCCTTGAGCAAGCGTGCCCACCCCAAAGGGTCGCAACGCGGTGCCCTGCATTCGGCCGCACGCCGCATCTCGAGCTTCTCGCTGAGGGTGGTGCCAGTCGTGGGCACAGCCGGCGCCTGCTTGGTCGCCTCCTTGATCCCTTCTCGAGGTGGCATGACGGAGGTCGGCATCCTCGGAACGCTGACATCTCGCTGTCCTGGATGTTTGGGGGACTGTCGGGCGAGTCCGGCCTCCAGACCCGGTGGCTTGGCATGCAAGCCTTGCGTATTGGTAGCTAGCGGAGTGCAGCCAGGCCCCGGCGTCGCATCCGCTCCCACTGCCAAATATGGGTCCGTAGCCGGCCCCAAAGGACTCTGGCCAGTGCTTCGCCCAACCTGCGAATTGGGCGTCATGGGCTGGGTGGCACGAGGGCGCTGCGGAGTGCAGGGTGTAAGGCCTGCGGCTCGAGCCTGTGCCAGAGCCCTTTCCATGACCCCGTCCAGATCGTGCTCCGTCTCCTGTTCCCACTGTCCACGGGTAACAGCCCATGCCGCTTCGTCTTCGTCTTCCACCGGCGCGGCAACGTCCATGGTCTCGGAGGACGTGCGAACGCCAAAGACCATCAATCTGGCCTTTTCCTGCTGCTCCAGGGCATCTGCTATGTCTCTTTCGAGCCTCTCCAGGTTGGCGTTGAACTTCTTCCGCTCGCGGATAAACATCTGCTTCATCTCTTGATCGTACGCCTTCCACTGGAGATGAGCTCGGTCGCGCTGCGCCTGCAAACGAGTAACTCGCTGCTCGGACTTCCTGGCCGCATTCAGCAGCTGCTGGAGCCCCTGCATAGGGCCAGCTTCCTGCCCGGCGGGCGTACCCTTGCCCTGGCCTTTGCGCGCATCCTGGGGGGTCGCTGTAACCATATCCTGGTACGACGGGAAGTTGAAAGCCTTGCCATCGCCACCAGCATCCCAGCCACGCTCCTGCCGCCACGGCCGCTGCTGCGGTGAAAACGCGCCCCGCCATACCTGCCAGCCTGCATTGGGGTCTTTCTGTGCCTGGCCTCCTCGGCCACCGCGACCCATGGCCTCCGCTAGCCGTCGCCGTAATGGTGGCGCTGTCGCGTGGTGCGACCAAACCCTGAAGGCTTGCCGCGAGGTAAGAGGATCGCCTTTGCGCAGCTTGCCTCGGATCCAAGAGCGCGAAGCGCGGGCCCGCCTATGCCAGGTGGGAGAGTGCCGATGCTGCCTGATTTCCAGGGTCGGCGGACGCACCTCTTAGGGTGCTGGGGCAGAAGTGTTCCAGCTCTTGCTGGCGATCTTGAGCCCTCAAGGGACTAGACTAGAGATTAGACTTCCGGCACTGCGGACACCTGTGGAGTCCTGTGGAGCTTCCGCCCTTTCCGCCGCAGGCCTCCGTGCGGGCACGTACGCTGGCCACGCTGCGTTCCGCAAGCCAGCTTCCGGACAGCGAGATGATGAGATGCTGGTGACACGTGTCCTTACCTGTTCCGAAGGGAATCAATCTTCATTTTCTGCTGCTACTGGTAGGACTTGCAGCCAAAGAAGTGGCCCAGCGGAGAAACAAGTGCCATGCCAAGAAGCGGAGTTGCTTGTAGACTTGGAGGTTCAGAAATGTTCAGGATATTGCAAGATTCGCTCCGTGGAAGCACGAGCTTTCAGGCATGAAAACATGTTTCCGCTGTTGCCTGTACAGGACCAACGCCTTGCAATGTTGTCCGTCTGACACAGCAGGGTGCCGATTCGGAATCACGATTCAGGTTCGAGGGTTAAATGCATATGAAAATCATGAAAGCGCGCCTTCTTTCTCCAGGCTATGCCAACATCAATTCCCCAAGAACATCGTGGCACGTGCAATCACAGAATAAGGCGAGATCATTGGTCAGAACAGATGCCGTGCCATGCAGCGTGTAATCCCACATCCACACGCGGGTGTTATCCTTTTTTCTCTTTGCAAACTCACGAAATGACAGCCCTCGTTCACTGGCACTGCTCCGCTCAGGTCAAGACTCATCCGGGCAGCCCTTCACATTACAGCGGCTCTGCTTTGACCATGTTTGGTGGAAGAGTGAAATCATCGTGGCATTCGCTGTGGAATTGCGTTGAAAAGTGAAGGCCTGTCAGCAGCTGGTCCGACAACCGGCAACACTACCTTCCCGTCAGGTGGTCAAATCCGGCGGTGCTGCTCATTCGAGCGACGTGTCAGCATGCTACTTGTAGGATTCCTCCACATCCAAACGGACCATTTTGATATGCATTGCCGCATTGCTGTATGCACGCTATTGGCAGTTAGCGTAATGCTGCAAAAGCAAACCTTCGTCAAGCTAGAAAGTCATAAAACCCAAGCACTAGCATTAGTTCGCAACGTCGGCTTGCCTTGAAGCCTCCAGGTCCAATTCACTGAATCTGCCCCGGTGGCTGCACTTGCGCTCCAAGGGACTCTCCGTTGGCAACTTGAGAAGCTACCACCTGGTCTAGAGTCTAGAGTTGTCCGAGCAGCACTCACCTGACATTTTTTCGTCTGATTTGCACTGGCCTTTTCACAAGACACTCAGTTAGCTGCCGGTCTCCGCATGCCTTCTGCTTCTCATTCTCACCGTATAGGGAAGGTCGGAAGGCTGGCACCAGATTGCTTGCCGAGAGTATACAGACGGCCGCCACTCCCTCCGCGACCACCCACAACCCCCACCACCACATACCACCACCACATACCACCACCACCTACCACCCCCACATGCCACCACAAACCACCACCACATGCCGCCACCACATGCCACCACCACATACCACCACCACACACCACACCACCACCACCACCACCACCACCACCACCACCACCACCACCACCACCACCACCAGCACTGCTGCTGCTACTGCTACTCCGACGACGACGCCGACGACGACACAAGCCGATTAAGTAGGTTGCCATGCATTAAACCTGTTTGTTTGTCAAGCGGTCAAACATCAGGAGTTGCATCTTTGCGAAGCTGGATCCCGATCTCCAGCTGGAGGCAGAGATTTGTCTCATCGCTTCTGACACTCCACTGCGACGACTTCTAGGGAACGGATCACCGCTGTGCGTTGTGCTGCAGCGGACAGTGACCGCAGCGAGAAGCACGTGTTGAAGGTTTTCATGCTAACACACCAGTGTCAACACTTGGACCTAGAACACCCCATCCATGCGCTCCATTGAAGGTCTCTTGCCGGTCAGTGGACATCGAGGAACAGCAGCTGTTTGTAGGTTTGGAAGGAAGGCTGGGATTCAGGCTCGAACGCTTGCTCTAAAGACTATGCTTGCATGTACAGCCGTCCAGGCAGTAAACATTACCTGCACGTCCGTGCTTGTATTTGGTACGTACTCTAGCTCGCAGGTTGCGACAGATCCAGCAGCAAATCCTGCCAGGATCTGCGTTTACGATCACAGAACGCAGACAAATCAGTGGCTCTTATGCAAGCAGATGAAGCAAGAAGACGATTGGAGTCGATAGTTTAAACATGCGCAAGCCTCAGTTGGGTGCAGTGGCGAGACTGAGAAGGGTGCAGCATCGGAAATCTGGTCAAGTAGATTCGGCAGGAGCGAGCAAGGGCCGATTTTCGGCAGCGTTCCTGACAATGTGGGCATTTCTGATTTCTGGTAGTTGACTTTCTACACAGGTTCTCTGCGGAAGCTCCTTCGTCCTTGCCTGGCGCAGTGAGGTAGCATGGGGAGATAAAGTTTATGCTTTATTGGGTTTGCCTTTGAAGCCTTCATGCAAACTCTGAATGTCGCGGCGCTTCGCGAAGTGAGTTCGCCGGCACAAGCTTAAAATGCGAAGACACTTCCCATACTGCAGTCCCACGAGTCGAGCCAGAAGTTGGATTGACATGTTCGCACTGGAGTTAAGCCACTTGTGCGAGGCAGGCCAGCGGTCGGCACTGTCGATCCGGCTGAACCGAGCCACGTTACAGGCCAGGCCGAAGCTTTGGAGCGCTGTCGCTCTCGTGCGGCTTGCGAGAGGTGCTGCCAATGCTGTTTGCGGACCTGGCCCCCTGGTCTGGAAATTGGCAGACTTTGGCAGAGCAGGGGCTATGCATGGCTTGGAAAACCCGCTGAGGCCACCTGGGGCGTTTCGGCTTGGCGACTCTGCGCTTGGGCCCAGTGCCCTCCCGAACCCGAGCAGAGGCCAGCGAAGTCCGTATGGAGCGCTTGAAGGGTATGGAAGGAAAGAGCCCCGAATTATCTTGAACTGGTCTTTTAGGCTGCCCTGGGACCTTTCTGAGCTGCGCCCGCTGGGCGTGGCCAGTCTGCTGATCGAGGCCGAGCCAACCCACCTGCGAGTCTGCCCATGCGCTGCTTACTTACGATCTTGCAGTCAAGGGCGGCTGGCAACTGCAGGTCGAGCTGCAATCTGCATCGTTTCGCTTGCCGACAGCTTGGTCAGCGCAGCAGGCAGCTGACTGCTGAGCTTCGACACTGAGAGTCCGAGAGAGTCCAGAAGAGCAACAGAATCTCCATGGCCGTGTAGGAAATCTGCAACTGGCTTTCACTGCAGTCTGCAGCTTCGAAGGACTACTTTGAGTTCTGCGGGAGCCCGCGAGAGAACGGTGCCGTCTTCTCGGCATCGCTGCTTAGTTGTGAGGCAGTCCACGGGTCCAAGTCTTGCAGCTCCCGCATCGGTAGCTTTGCAAGGTTTCTGTTTGGATATCAGACAAAGCTCTGCCACGCGTGCCCCGTTCCTGTACAGGCCGGCCTCGAGTTGACTCGCATCGCCTTGGAGAGCTGCAAAGTACAGCGTTGCGATGCACAAGTGCCGAGTGCAGTGCTCCGTGGCTTCGACACGCGAGATGTCATCTGTTGGAGACACGGTCCCCTGTGTGATATTTCCGCCGATGGGTTGGTCCCGTTCGCTTCGTTTCCCTTCTTGTCGTCGTCCCAGGCTGTGCAGCGACTTCGGCCTTTCTGCAGCCGGTCGAACCTGGAATTTGGCGCCAAGAAGAAGCGGGCTGATCCTGAGGCACGATGGTCGCACCGCACGTCTTTGTCACATCTTGGCATCTGCCTGCATGGCAACCAGTGGCGGAGCTTCTGTGCCTCAGAATATCAGGCCCGTCGAACTGCAGCCTTTCGACCTTCGCATTTCGACGCAGGACATCGGCACGGAGCCGAGTCCAGAATAGCAGGTACCGAGCTGCGACACCAATCTCCCAGGTGCCCTCCTTGCAGCTGCCAGCTCGCTAGCAAGTGCCGAAGCACCCAGCGCAGAGCCCATCGAGGCCGAGGGATTTCGGGAGACGCTCGGTGACGCTCGCGATACTTTGGTGGCTGTTTTTCAATTTCAGATTCAGGAGCTGCTCCTCCGTGACCCTCATGCACCGACAGCCCCCACGTCTTGGTGTCCGGGCCCCAGCGGCCGCCCGCTCTGCCCTGAAAGCCTCCCGAGCCTTGCAGGCTTGGAGTTGGACGGCATGGTCGGGAGAGGAGAAGGAAGTCGCACGCGACTTGACATCATTAGCTCAGTACTAAGAAACACCCTTGATCACATGCACGACCAGAGGAGTGCCACAGTGTGACGATGTGGATTGATGTGAGTGCTTTGAGGAAGCAAGTCATCGACTTGCAAATCCTGGATGGTCGCCGGCCTTGAACGGAGTTGCCACGAATTCGTTCTGTTCAGATGACTGCTTTCTGCAAAGCCAGGAATTCACACAAGGCTGCATGGTGCTCTCATGTTTGGCGTCCTTAAAGCGCAGCTCCAAGATCGCCAGCCGGGCAAGCTTCTCGACGTCCGGATCGGCCTGCCATCGATTCACGCGGAGTCTGGGCTTTTCGTCTTCGATGCTGCTGGCTGAAGCTAAAGCATGAAAGCTTTCATTGAGACGTCCAGTTGACCCCAGTGTCATTCCAGTGTAGCCGTCCGCCTGACGTGTAGCATGCAACTCAGGAGATTCGGACTGCAACTGGTCAAGCCGCAAGCCTGCTTCTCCGTGCCCTGGCATTGACAAAGGACAATGTGTCAGGTCAGATTTTGCTCTGAGGACGTTCTGGGCTTTTGCAGAAAGTTCGGATAGGCGTGCTTGCTGTAAGCACAGTCCCTGCCTGGCAGGCACCCAGATGCTCGAGCTGGAGGCTGTTGAGGGCATTAGTGATGCTGCGACAAATGTGACAATTGCATGCTAGTCAGGTGGAGTCCTACAATCGCAACCTCCGTGTCATGGAGCCAGTGGTGCTTCCGATCAGTGGCCTGGTGCAGAGCATCTAGACCGGCATGACGCACAGCTCTTGGCTTTCAACTCAGGATTGGACGCCGAATACGAAGTACTGCAGGGTACATCCTCCTTCCGCGTGAGCTCCAGGCGGTGGGATTTGGAATGCAGGTTGTGAGGTATTGGAGCCCAATCCAGACGGCAGTGCTTTGGATCGGCCCTTGTTCAAGAGCTGATTTTGCGGCGCATAGAGAAGTGACATTCAAGTTGGCTTGCAGAAGATCCGCGGCCGTGGTAACAATGTGATTCCTTCCGCGACGAGCTCAGATTGTTTCAAGTTGGTCTCCCAGCCACGGCAGGGAGAAGCTGCATTTGGTGATCACTCCGACCTTCATTCGCTTGGTGATGTCACTTGGCGCGAACCACCAGTGCTTGGTTATCGCATAGTCCAGCTACGGCATGAGGCGACGGAGTTTTGCGGTTGAAGAGTCTAACGGTAAAGGCGCGGAAGGTTTGTGGCGCAGGATGGTGCAGGGTTGTCTGGAGTTGATTGAAGTCCAAGGCAGCTTCAGGATGAGCTTGCTGCAGATGTACCGACGGCGCAGCGGCAGTCAGCCGCACGTTGCAAGTTGGTCCAGGAAGAGTCTGTCGTTCGATTTCGTTCGTATCTGCATGCGACAATTGGGGCAGCGAGAATTCCTGAAACCACTGTACCTAGCAGCATTGCACATACTGCAAGATGTCCTTCCCTGCATGTGTGCCATCTGAGGCATACTTGCCGCTGCTCAGATGAACAATAGAGATGGGCAGAGTCAGAGGGGACGGTCTTTCATTGCCTTTCATATTCAAGACTGTTTATATAGCTGCATCGTAACACAGGCGAAGGCTCTCCGAGGATTGTCCTCCAACTACCTCCAACTTGTCCGAAAATTGGCGGCCGTAAAATCGGACATGTCATTGTCATGTGACTGGCCAGAGCGCAGCCTCATGACGCCCCTGATGCTGCTAGTCAGCTATCCACACTGGGTTCTAAAGCTTGTAGGTGCATTGTCGCTCTTGAAAATCTCTAGGTCTTTAAAGACCTTAGAGGTTTTGTCGATCCGCAACGTACTGAGGCTGATTACAGGATTGAACCTGACTGGCACCGCCTGCCAGGCGCGGGTCCTGCAAAGCCTGCAAAGCGTCCGTGTGCCCTGCGTCATCCTGCGCCTGAGTGACGAGGTCGCAGCAGGATCTACATGCATCCGACTTCCAGCAGCCAAGGAGGCACATTGACAGTGACAGCAACACTACGGGTCCCTACAGGTCTCGTCGTCTGCACCCGTCCCCATCTCAGCTAACATCTGCCATCATCTGCAAGGTGCCGCTCGATGCACTCCTCTCCGAGGACCTTTGCTGCGTCTGCACATTTGCCGGCGTGTCGTCTGGGCACAGCGCAGGACAGAGCGGAGCTGCGAAGCCTGGGAGACCCGGCACTGCCGCTGAGGCGGGGCCCGGCCCGGGACTGGCTGAAGCTGTTCCGAGCGAATTTCCGGCTGCTTAGCTTCCAGAACGTGATGTGAAAAAGCAAGTTATAGCAAGCTTTATAGCAAGTTGGATTCGTCTTCTGGGTCTTCGCGGCTGCCTTGCGGGGGAGGCTTCATCTAAGCCGGCGCCTGAATGCTTCCTTCATGGCAGAGCCCCGCCTTCCAGCTGCAGAGGATTTACTTTCTCGGGGCTTAGTTGAAAGCAAGACCGCAAGACTGCAGCGCATATATATATATATATATATTAACATACAGTGTATATATATATATATATCAATATAGGTCCACTCATGACTGAAGTTGTTTTTGCTGTGAGTCTGTTTCATGAACTGAATACGGCAAGCACAGGAGAATTTACCGATCCATCAAGCAGCTATGCAGCATATAAAGCCTCAATTCATTATGAGTCAAAGGCTCCTGGCAGTGCGGCGATGCGGAGCTCATCGCTCAGCTGGGCCAGAGCCACTTGACTGCCTTGAGAAAATGCTCGGGTGAAAGCATTGCATCAGATTCGAAGCCAAAAACTTCAAATTCAATGGCGCAGACACTGCGGTTCCGCGTCTCTGCGGTCAAAATCCCTTTGCCAAGACCCCGCTGCATCCATGGGACAGCGTCTCCTCGTCACTTCCAGGCAGGGAGAGACAGACGACGGAGACGTTTCTTGCTGTGTTCTCGCCCTTGCAGGGTTTGCTTCGCGAACTTGACGGATGTGACACTTCAATGGCGCTTGCTTAGGCTCGCGCCAGAGTGCAGGGCATCGCTGTGCGAGAGTCCTGTGCCTCGCACCTCCGAGTTCCCATTTGAGAGGCCAGGATCGTACAGCAGATTCTCGGACCATGCGCCTGAGAATGGCGAGGTCATGGAGGCACTTAACAGATATGCATATTAAAAATTAGCAGATGCCGTCGTCCCCAGCTGCTCTCCTTGCAGTTAAGTCGACAGTTTTAATTGTAAAACGCTTCGCGTGGTACGCATCGGCATGGCCGCAAGTGAAGAGGGCCGATTCCCCTGTAGAGTGTTTTTCGTTCGTTAACCCCGCCTTCTGAGCTGACAAGAACTGTAGTGTCGAGGTTTTAGCTGCGATGAGATTGGGCCCACTGCATGAGCAAATCTTGGAATAAAAACGCCTGCCGATCCTTGTCGAAAGTTCTGTAATTTATCCTGTTCTGTAGCAATCACGTAGGAAGCTGTTTCGGAGGCGGTCCTTAGATGAGTAAGAGCGGCATGAGATTTTACCATCGTGCCTTGGGGCCGGTCAATGGGTTCGCAGGCTGGGGTGGAGTCACCGGGATGGGGGTTAAGAGGAAGGAGACAGGGGGTTAACCTCTGACCGCTTCGGCCGGGCCGAGGCGAATCTACCGTAGATAGCGCGGAGGCTGTTGCATGGCTTTGGAAGTGGGAAGGTCCCGCAGCCGCTGCCGGTGGCTGCCTCTTGCTTGGGTTTTCCTGAGGGCGCGGGCGCGAAGCCAGGCCAACGAGCAAACTCCTCGCAGCAAGTACCACTCCGACGATGCAGGAGTGCTTCGCCTGCTTCGCTGTTGAAAGGCGACGGAGACGGTGACTGCCTGGGGGCAAGGCTGCGACCCGGGGAGCATGAATGAATTGAGGATCCAAAAAGCATGAGAGGTTGCTGTCGCCAGAAGCGTGGAGATCCGACTGCGAAGCCCTGCTAAAAGGCAAGCGGTGTCTCTGCCGCAGACCGCGCTGGCTGCAGCGCCTTCGGGCTCGATGCCTCTTGGCCGTGATTGGGATCTCATCGCGAAGAGCCAAGTGCGGCGGTGCCGCGGTCTTGCCAGGCCCTTGGCTCTTCTGCAGGTTCGGCCAGCGAGCCCAGCAGGCGCAGACGGCACACGGCAGACGAGATCACGCGAGTCATTATCATGGCTAGGGGCCTGAGGGCATGTCTTGACTTTCTAGGTCACAGACCGAGGGTTCATCGCAAACGACGCACATGCAAGAGATCGCCAAGTCCGCTCGTTTAAACAAGCAGCATTCCAAATTCTAGTGCGTCGCACGCGCTGCAGAGACGCCAGGGGCTCTGCCCGCAGAGACGTTCACATGGAGCGAGCCGGTTCCTGTCTTCTTGCGCAGCTTCTTGGCCTGTGCATAGATCTAAACTTTTCAACCGTAGAAGCCTGCTGAGCATGCTGTCCATGCCGAAATGGGTTCGAAACAACTCAGATGTCAAAGCAATTCAGACGTCAAGCAAGTTTCTCTTACATAGTTCAGCTGAGCCCTAAATCAAGCGCACATTGTTATATTATAGCTGACCCTAAAGCGTTAGGAGGAAGCGAGACATGCCCCAGAGCGTTCTCAGGACACCCTGAGCCTGTCGCAGCTCGACTAATGGTGGCGACACTGGCACGAACATGGGTGCTAGTTGTGAAATCGTTGTGAACCTTTGCGCTTTGCGGGGGCAATTGAAGCACTGCAAAGGGGCTGTTTCTGAGCAGCTTTAGAAAGCAGTTGGACGATGCACAGATCCATGCGAAAGCCTCGCTGCCCTGCTTCGTACGCGTGACAGTCCACGGTACCAGGAAAGACTCTGTGACGTCACCTCTGGGAGATCCCACGGTATGTGCCTTCACGTGACTAGGTCACTAGGTCACCAGGACACACGGACGGGCAATGGCCTCGAAAGGAGAGCCTTCTCGCGTCGCTCTCTGGTGTCGGGGTAGCAGACCGTGACGCCTAACTCCAGGTGCAGTGGAGTAGTGGCTTTCGAGAAGTCGGATTTCTCACGGCCAGCCCTGCTTGGGTCCACACTGACAATTCTAAGGTACCTGGGCGCCGAAGGAGCACCCGAAGTAGTGCCGAAAGCTGAGCCTGATCTCGTTTCTTTGCGGAGGAGTTGCCTTGATCAGGCCCCATAAGACTCCTGCCACCAGTAGGCAGAGGACGCCAACTTGAACCGAAAATAAGGTACAGAATCGCGTGAGGGGCTGCATGAATCTAGTTCGATCCACAAACCGTGACCACGCGTTGCTCTTGCGGCAGGTTACAAGCACAGAGTCCGGACAGGGGGATGGGGACCTGTTGCCCGTCTGCACTGGAGCTTCGGACTTCTAGATAGGGGAGTTTCAGAAAATTAGGGTACCTTATTTTGGGGTCCTTATAATAGGGATCCTACTATTTAGGGTACTATATTAGGGTCCCTATTTTCGGAAACCCCCACAGAGGAAATTGGATATCGCTCTCCTGCATCGTGTGTGGCCCTGAAGTCCCAGGTTTCGGCGCTGCCAAAACGCGTCAGGCAGCTGTCCCTTGAGATTCCGTCTCGTGGAGGTGCCATGTGCAACACAAGAGTTCTGTAACTCCTATACATGATTTCTTAAGCGGTTACGGTCGTGTTGCCAGGAGCTGATCAAGTCTCAAAATGCTGTACAGTCGAATTCTTTGGCTTAGCCGGAGTCTCGCAAAAGTTTTTTTTTCAGCCTTGTGGTATGCGTGATCATGGTTCCACGATGGTTCGGCATGGTTCGGCAGGATGCTGATCCAGATGGACTCTTGAGACTTTGCGGGATACTTTGGTGTGAATGCCTTTTCTTTGCGTTTGGCAGGCGCTCTGTATTGTTACCTGCGTGACGAATTTCGCAGGAGGGCGGCCGGCAGACGCTTTGTGCAGAGCCGCCACTGCGACTGCGCAACGGCTGCCCCGTGCCGCCACCCGGCCGTCACGAGAAGCCAACAAGACTGAACTTCGTGATTGTCGATTGCTCTCTCATGTTCCGTGTCTCTGCAACGTGACATATTCATGCATTGTAGGAGAGGAAGCTCAGCCGAGGCTCTTGCTTACCTTCGAGCCAGAGCTTCACCGCGAGGCGCAGATTCCGGAAAAATTCGCACGATGAGCTTGAGGAAGATTAACTAGTAAAGCGAGAGCCAAGAACCCTCGAACCGAACCGTTTTGCCTCTCAGCAGGAGCTGGAGACCATTCCAGCAGGAGCGGTGCGCGTCGGCACTTCGGCAAGATTTTGTCGTGTTATTTCTGGTTGGTGTCTTGTAGGACTTAAGACTTGTGCTACTGTATCCCGTACTTTTAGCTCTGCTCTGCGATCCGATAACATTGTCTACTGTAGCAAATGAATACAATAGGAGGCTCAAGTTTTGGTTCCTGATGACGGTGCTGATGATGGACCTGGGCAGTGCGAAGAGCTTCCTACATTGCCCAGGTGCCCTGGCGAAAATTTTCGATGGGTTGGGCGGATTCCTGGCAGTGGCCATCGCTGCCGCTGGTGATGCTGCAGATGCTGAGCTGGGCGGTGGCGGTGTCGTGGCTCGTGCCGAATGAAGGGTGAGCAAGGGCGCCCGAGAGGTTACAAGGCTTGGATGCGGAATGGCTTGGGCAGGCGTGTTTGGCCATGATTTTACATTTGCAGGTCCCCAAAGTAAAAGAGCTCGCCTCCCAGCGCCGTGTCGCCAAGGAGCTCTGTCCTGTCCGTGCAGATTCGCCTGCGGCTCAGCGAAGTCACGCATCCGCAGCCTTTCGTGCCCTAGATATTTGGATCGGTGTGCATCTGTCGATCCAGGACATGACAGGACCATATGCAAAAGCTTCTGTGTTCCGTTTCTAAGTGGCTGCGGTTTGAGCAAAGTCGGGGATGGCCCCGCAGAAGTTGCGGGTGGCCTTCGTTCGGTAACCGAATCTACACAGCTTCGCCGCACGTTGCAAGGAACGGCTTTCTGTGGTGGGAACTGGATGGCTCTCTCCGGCACATCGTCCTACCACAGGCATCACACGCAGGAATCTTCGTCGCGTTATCAGGTGTAGCTTAGTTTGCCCAGTCGACATCTTGACGCAAGTATACTCCTGCAGTATTGTTGTCCGGCGCACGTAGCATCGCATTGTTACACGGCTTGAGCTGACATTGTATGCAGATGTACGGGCTCCGAGGATTAATTTACCCCCCTTACCCCCCCCCATTGAACCCTCCTGCCAAACATAAAACTGAATTATTATGGTTTTCTAGAATTAGGGTGTCTGTTGTTGCATCTTCATTTATGTCCCGCTGGACATATTCGAAACTCTTCCTTAGCAGGCCGCACTCCGTGCAGTCCTACGTTCCTGCGGTTGCTGTAACCTGCACTTCCCGGGCAATGCATGCAGTCCTACATTCCGACGGACCTTGCTGCAGTTAACCCAACTCATAGGTTCTAGTATGCACCCACCCTTGCGATCGTAAGGTTTCGGACGCTGGCATAGTCCCTAAACCTAAACTCTGAGAGAGAAAGGAACTCCGTTCACACGTTCTGGCACCCACTCGCTCTTGCAATCGTGAGGGTTCGGACGATGTGTTAATCCCCAATCCTTATACCTAAACTCTGCGAGAGACAGGAGAGAGAGTTAGCTTCGATACAGTGATCGGTCCTCACCCTCTACCCTGGAAGGATCCCAAGCGTCTCCCTAGTGGACCTAGTATCCCGAAATCCAAATCTCTTCTTGCCCTTTTAAACTCCTCTTCGGGTGCTTTCCGGACAAATGCACTTTCGGGATAAGGTTTGTATACTCGGGTGGCCTCTATGAGCTAGTCGTAGGAGGTGATTAGAAAGATGACCAGTTTGCAGGCTGACATTACCACTGGATGGTCAATGCTAAATCTTTCACATGGCTGCTGGTGATTGACAGGGCACAAACGCCGTGGAGCTGCGTCGTACAGAGGCCACGAGTGGCCTGAGCTGATAGCAAACGAGTTCGTGTGCTTGAGATTGAGACGACATTGAACGTTGGGGCACAAGTTTCGTGCATGGTATACAAGGGGCTACAGGACAGCTTACTCTTTCACAGGGTTCGTGCCTTTCGAGGCGGGTGTTGGCTTTCGCTGTCTCCGTGCAGCAGCGCTGCCGGGTCGAGGTTGCCAGGCCGGGGCAATCTCAGTTCACACTGTGAACGCCAGAGACTCTGGCACACTTGCACATGTAGTTCGACGTGCTTAGGGTAGTACCTGAAGAATCGTCTCCTGCAGAGTTCTTGTCTTTGACAGCAGCTTGTCTGGTCGCCGAAGTGACAGCAAAGTGCAAACAGGTGTTGCAGCTCGGCCCCCGAGAGCCACTCCCAATCTTCGAGTTGCCAATGGCACCGACAAGGTAGTGCTTGCAGTTGCAAAGTGGGCAAAGATATGAGCTGCGCGACTTGCCACAGGGGCCACAGGATTGGGAACCCATCCATCAGTTCTTGATCCAGACTACCAGATGATATTTGGAGTTGCCTGCGACAGAACTTGAGCTGCTTGCATGGCAGGGAAACACAGGCAAGGACGAGGCTTCCCTGCGAGGGCAAGTCACTGATGCAGGCTGTCAGTGGCTCTGATTGGCGTCGGGAACGAGCGATCGGAATGGAGTCTGCCACTGCGCTTACCATCCCTGATGTGCGCACTGTCTCGTTTGGTGGGCTTAAGCATCGTGCATCTGTTAGAGAGTTGCAGACATCGCCGGCAATTTTGCTGTCCTGCTGGCTTTCTCGCAACATCGATTGAGCATGACGGCAATCCTGAATTGGGCCAGTGATGGATTGTTCTGCAAAATCGCCAGGCAACAGGGTGAGTTGCCGGGACCTGACTTCACAGTCATCGTTGAGACCACACCGAACTCAAAAGAAGCTGTCGGTCTGTTCGGAAGCCATGGGTAATACGTGCTGGCTCCGTCACTATGCAAGTTGCTACGAAATCCCGCCGACCATCTGCTATCAACCCAGGCCCGTGCAGCGGTGGTCTTCGTCTTCTTTTGAGGCAGCTCGGATCCCTCTGCGCAACTGGAGACAACTATAGACCTGCATCGCCACGAGAGGTGCGATCGTGTCATCTTCCGGCGGAAGAAGTCTTAGAGGTGTGTCGGCCTTACCGGAGTAGAAGCGAAGATTCGCACGGGAGAGCTTGCTGAAGGAGAATTGGTTGCAGCGCAGGTCCCAATACATATAAGTACTCGTAGCGTTGCCACGTGGATCCCTCTGTCGCTTCTCTCCTTCTGTCAGAGTCAAGCCCAGAGCAAAGTTTTACGATTCTGATGCAAGAAGATAAGCTAGGAAAGCTTGCACCCTTCACCCGAAGGCCTTTACCAGTAGCTGTCGCAGTTCTCCTTCTGCATTAGATCTGTAAGAGTGGGGATTCTACCAGACCTATGCCTGTGCATCGACTTTGGCAGCCCGATCGAAGACATCGGCACCGAAAGGGATCACACTCGCCACTCACTTGGACCTTTTGCTCAGGCGCTGGGCTCGAGCAATCTTCCCGCTGATTGCGCGGCGAAGTGCTCCTGAAACCGACGCTAGTCAGCGATGTAATTGCATCTGCACAGGCCACGTGAAGACTTCAGGGCTGGGCCTGGGGCAAGTACGGTCTGCACACTGCTCTTCGCCCCAGGAAGTGGTGATCGGAGCTCGACGATGGTGCTCTTCTTGGGGCAAGTCTTGAACTTTACAGAGCAATAGCAATTGCCAGATGTCGCCCCGTACTCGAAAGATGCCGTCAGGTTTGTGAACAGCACAACCCTCCCCATCCAGCTCACGCTGCCGGACTGGGTGGATCAGTATCGAGTTGCAAATGCAACATAGGGCAAACGGCATCTTGTTAGCAATGCTGTGCTTCTGGAACAGCTGCCTGCATTTGAGATTCCTGTTTGCGTATGTGATGTCCGCTCACTCTTCTGCTATATTTTTTATGATGCTAGGGACCTTGGCTTTCGGCATGTAGGACCCAGGCCACGAACTGACCACGCCACCCATTGGCTCGCCAGATTTTTTCCGAAGAAAAAGCACAGCTCTGTCGCTGAAAGCGAGGATGGATCGGCGCTGCCGCATCTGACTGCAGGTGCCCGGCCCGGTCTGAGGCTGTGCCTGATCGCCAGCCGGCTCAGTCTAGACAACTGCACAAACTGACAGCCGGTAGGTTTTCTCAACATAACTGTGCAGGAAGGCTTTTTGGAAGTTACATGAGCTCCGCATGGTGCTTAAGACATGCTGCCATTACCTTCAGGTGCGACACTTCTAGCACATCCTCTTCACGAGGTGCACAGTTCATTGCATGATCCGTCCTCACTCGTTTTGGAGAGTATCTAGTCGCCACGCGTTCAGGTATGTGTGCATTCAGACTGAGTTTCGAAGAGTGCTTCAGCATAAGACACAGGGAGAAGCAAGTTGCAAGGGAGTATTGGACTCGTGGCAGCAGCATTTCTTTCTGCGAGGCCGATGCTGCAGAGGCAGAAGATCCAAAACAGCTGCGCTGCACTTGCAGTGACCAGACTTAGACCGCTTGACGTACCGAGCTGTAGTGTCTGCAGCATTGCGATCACTGTGTTGTGGCAGGCACAAAGCTGCCTGCAGAGGCACTGCAGAGCAAGCTGTGTCGGGCCACCCCGAAATGCAGGGCGATATTCTCTGGCTTAAGAAGCATGAGTCCCACGAATTGGTCGATCTGGACGGGGAGTTGGGTGGAGATGGTATCGAGTGGCCCGGTCTTGTGGCCCTCTTGTCCTCTAGTTCGTTGCTCATTTCAATTTTTCGCTCCTCTAGAATTGCATGTAGTGTGGACCTCGTCAGCGCTTTATTCATGAATAACTCGGGGGGAACCACAACCAGCAAACAACTAAACAAATCTTCCACAACAGAGGGAAAGCCGTACATGGCTTCTATAGTGTAGGAGCAACTCGGAGGTGAAACTGCAATTGCAGCAACATCCAACATGTCTTGCATAAGACGCAGGGCAAACTGTATGCGTCTTGTGCTTACGAGAAATTTCGGTGGTGGAGCTAAACAGTGGAATGCCAAGCTTTTCGCCGGCAGCGAAAACACAACACAAGAACAAGCTGCTGGCATCTTCGACGAGCATGAGCAACACGGGGCTGAAATAAAGTATAACGAAGAAACAAAATATAGCACATGTCGTCTAGAGCGACGGCACGGTGCAACGAGTAAACTTACGAACTTCTTCTGTTTATGAAGGACGCGGGGGTGAAGATGAAATATTGAAGTTCGGAGCGGGCACAGAGGGCACCTCCAAGAAGTTTGTGGTACCTGGCCAGGTTAGGAAGGATGCATCTTGCAGTGTCACTGCTGCCATGGGCTGGATGTCCGGTACTGTGTCATGGGAAAGCCGTCGCTTCAGCCTCGCTGTATTGATCTTGGACATTTCCAGAAATGCTTCGAGATGCAGTATTAGTAGAAGCATCCCGTACATGCATCTTTCGAAGCTAGTCAACTGCGTGATAAACTGACGCCCCGGAGGGTCTGCGGCCTCCGTGGATCAGGCGCAGCTGTGCAAGGCCATGCAGGTGTCAAGGCAAGAGCTAGCCCTCCACAATGCTCGCACAGGGCTTACAATTGGCACCGCGACGCACCGTGGCACATATGTCTCTTGTTATCTCTTATGCTTGGCCAGATCCGGATCTCAGCTCCACCATCTCCTTAGCCTTCGGACGCGACTGTGTCAAAGTCCAGCTGCCAGGCGCGGAGAAGACCAGAGCTAGGCTAGGCTTTCTGTGGTTCTGGTGGAGAATGTAGCATTTCTGTCCACCGGCTCGGTTTGGCGAGGCGCTGGTGGCTTCGAGGATGTGTGCTTCCCCAGCGGAGAGGTGTGCAGCCTAATTGCAAGGCTAGTGCAGCCAGGACTTGTTTGCCGACCCGACAGACACGCGATTGAGGATCTGAAACGTTGCAGCTACTTGGTGATTCACTAGGAGTAAAGGAACATTGCTTCCCTTCAATCATTCACGTGCAGACGATATGCGCAGTTTTGGGTCCAGCAGAGTCTTGTTCTGCATGATCTCTGGTATGACACGGGACGAGCCGTTTATGTTCAGCATACGGCTCGCAAAGCTTTGAATCAAAGGTGCACCCAGTCTTGGCCCTCCATTTGGACAACACCTGCAAATCCGCTTGGATTTTCGAGCGCAGGACTGCGTCCTACGTGAAGAGGGCATAGCGCTCGCCATGACATTCGGGCTGGTCGCCGGCTCAATGCCAAGTAGTGTTGCATGTGCTTTGTTCCTGGGCAAATGACCTCGTGTTGGTTGCAAGAGCTGCGTGTTTCCAAGAGAGGTTGGACGGTTGTGCTGCTCCGGGAAAGGCTGCAAAGTGAGCCGCACTCACTCGAAAAATCTAGCAGATGCCTGCTGAGGATTGCAGCCTTGTCTCTCTGGTGCCAGCGCTAGTTGTCTTCAACTGCTCGTCACAGCAGGCTGAGTTGGAGGGTTTGGTTCGACTGTTCGGGGCAGGTTCTCTGTCGCTTCTGAGAAGCATATGTTCATCTTTCGTGACCTTGCTCCGATCCAGTGTGCATGAATTTCGCCATGCAAGTAAGTCTGTTTTTCCGAATCCACTGACTCTGCGAGGTTGGATTTTTATGGTATGGGCAGGCTGGACTGTGCGGCATGGTGCAGTGGTATGCAACACGAAGATTCCAAGCAAAGACGTGAGGCTGCCCTCTGTGCACCAGCACGACACGCACGCTCTGGGGAAGGCCTTTGCCAACACAGCTACAAGCAAACAAGCAGCTGACAGGCGCCTGCCCAAGCCGAATGGCTCAATGCGGGCCAGCGCTACTTGGCTCGCACCGTACGCCGTGGTTGGGCCATCCAGCAGTTAATCGTTGGCACCCACAATATGGTGGCTGTTTTCGCATGTTACAGGCAGAATGAAGCAATACAACTGTGATACATGTGTCGGCATGCATGGTGTTATGTCCAAAGCTTCGGCCAGCACTGACCCCTCACGGATGCTTTAGCCGCTCACACAACGCTTGCCTGCCTTTGGTGCGGCCTGCTTGATCCTATTTGCCGTGAGGCATCGGAACCATGAGTCTTTCGACTTAGACTTGCCGCATACTGGTGTGAGGTCTGGCTCTTTGTCGTTTCTGCAATACCCCGGGCAGGCAAAGCGCTGCGCGTGCCCATGGAGCTAAGCGAGGAAAGTGCATCGCTCGGACATGAATGATTTCTATGCGGTCAGAATCAGAGCACGCCCCAGGCAGGCAAGGCGCAGAGACTATTTTCTCCGACTTGCTACAGTCGCCTGACGTCGGCTCTTGTGTTCGGTGCCTATGAGGCAGCCGCAGCCTGCTGCTGCCGGTGGCCAGGGACGCCGCACCCGAGCGGCCAAAGTTACAGGCGGAAGAGCCCACATGCAGGTCCTTCACATGTTTACTGTTTACATGTGCTTCAAGCCGAGGCATCCGCCGTCCCCAAAACTTGCGCGAGAAAGGGACTGCCCCTCGTCTCATGAGCCAATGTGCGGACAGGTCCTGGTCAATGCGAAGCATGACGAGCTGCTGATTTCGCCTCCCTTCGCAGTCGATCGTGCTGCTGCAGGCTTCCTGACAGATTCTGAAAGTATGAAAGCTCCCTCCTGGTTTTGTTTCCATACACACTGCTAGGTCTGCTAGGTTTTCTTGAATGCAGGCTGCAGTGCCGCCATGTCACTGCCCTCCTCTGCCCGCCCGGAACTATGCCGGGTGGCCGTCGACGAGGCATTCATGGAAGCAGCATGTCCAGCCAAATCGAAAGCCACCAAAAAGTGGCTCACAGTCTCACAGTTGTCAATCGCTTGGCTGGCTCGGCAGGCCTTTGGGGCTGTCGCTGTATCCGTAGCCGGCCGAGAGCGCTGCCACCGGCTGACCTGTGAGGAGGGTTTGGAGGCCAAACTCTCTGAGACGACCTACCGTATCATGGGAACATATGGGAACAATGGAACAAGGCTTATCTTCGCAAAGCATAGCACATTGTCCATCTGGAATCGCGAAATGCAACCAGAGGGTCCTACAAGCATCGCTCATCCCCCCTAGCCAGCCTCTAACCTTGCAGCTGCAGGGGAAAACCGTGGGAAAACCGACACCCGCCTGAAGTTCCGTGGACCGCTCGTAAGCTTCCGTGTCCTTTTAGAGCCATGCGGGTAAAGCGCAGAAGCACAGGCTTATGTTGACACGGCCCCGGCCGATGTAGCGCGCAGCGGTGGCAGCATTTATTTCGGTGTGGCCGAGTGACCTGGCAGCAAGCCCAACTACCGTACCGCATCTGCTTCAACGATTCGTCGTGAACCCTGAGAAGTATGGGCATGCGGCCTTGGGGCTTACAGCTGGTGCGGATTGCCTTCTGCAAGCTTGTGAAGGAGACTTGTACTCTTGGAAACCTGCACCAGATTCAGGCCATTTGAAAGCTCGCCCTCTGTCGTCCTGGTGTTGCAGAGACCGGGGTTCGGGGCCAAGCGAAGAGTTCGCACAGCACGATCACGAGACCACGGTAGCTCCTTGCCTTGGGCTACATGGTCATGAGATCTGTGCCATCGCGGCATCAGAATCCCTTACTGGGCAGCCTTGCAGCTAAGGCCTGGCATAGCACGGGTTGACGTAGGTCTCAGTCGGAACAACACCCAGGCGCCGCATTGGGAGTCCAGACGCCTAGAGACCAGAGTGACTAGAGTCTATAGAGACGCTTAGAGTCTTAGAGCGGTGGAGAACGCACGGCAGAGCTCGCACTTGCGGGGCCGGCTGTTGGCTCGGTGCTTGCATCGATTCATGGTTCAGGCCATTCCTGCAACTTCGTCACTGGGGGTGCCGGCGCGAGTGGATGTCAGCGTCAAGGCACAAACAACTCAAGATGCAATTCTGCAAGGCTTGCAGGGAAGAACTACCCACAGAGCAGCAACACGCACTGATATGCTGCAATGCTATGCCATCCAGATCTTGTAAGGGACTTTGTCGTGCTAACGACACTTCCCGTCACTACCCGAGACAGAAAGAGTCCGAGAAGATGTTCGTCAGAGGGGCTGACTTGCCCCCACGTGAGGTTTTGGCATTCCGTTTTGGGATGATGTGCTGCAGTGCTGCATGATTCGTGCCAGAGCTACGCTGGTCAGGAGCATGTTGCGACGGTGTTTGTCTCTCTGGGCCATGGACGAGTGGACGAGGCAGGTCCCGGATACTCGCTGCCACCTGCTTCTATTATGTATATAATTGCAGCATTTTTTGGAGGAGGCTGCGCAGTCCGAGACGCTCCATGAGCTGCAGCTACTAGTCGGTGAGTGAGAGGGCCTGGGGAAGGCATCTAAGTGCTCGCAGATGCTGGACATGACCTCGGCCACTTGCAACACCCAGGCTTGGGGGCCTTACGCTCTCCCTGGCGGAAGCTCCTGGCCTGAAGGAGGCGTGGGGCTCAGCTGCTCAGCTTTGCCATTTCTTCCCTTACAGCCTTCTGGGAAAATTGTAAAATCCCACAGCAAAGTGCCGTTTCTGCAGGACAGGAGTCCAGTATGCAAAGAGTACATGTAAATGCCACAGAGTTCGTGCGCTGAGGGTCTGTTGATGGGTTACAGCCCCGAGACGATCTCTATCGCCTTGGACGGTTTCCAGGTGGGACTACGTAGTACTTGGAGCCTTAAAAGATCTTACAAGCCTCTAAGCCAAATCTATTGCAGGTGCGGTTGCGACGATTCGCCAACGATAGCGAAGAGGCTTTCAGAGTGAATTGCTTTGCTTGTCAAGCTCTCCTGCAGAATCGCAGATATCCGGAGACGGAGTGACATCCTCACTGCTGCGTGACAAGCCCACCCTGACAGTTCAAAATCCGCATCGACGCCGTGCAAGTGGACCTGCGCCCAAAGAAGGTCTCGTCCCTGGGAGATCTCGTCGAGTTCAGTTTCTCTTGGCCGGTAAGCCAGATTGCTTCTGCTTGCGAACTACAGTAACTGCAGGGAAGGAGGCACTGATTTGCTCAAACAGTGAAGTGGTGGTTACCACTGAGGTTTTTTTCTTTCGATTTGTCGAGTGGCAGGCGCGGGATCCCCAACCGCGGGTTCTCCTGGCCTCAATACCACGCCGAAGGGCGCTGCCCTTCCTCCGCTCCTCGGTGCTTGAATGTGTCTTCCAAAACACGGAATTCTGTTAGTCTTCAGCGTTCTGCGCATCATCGGGCAACAGCAGTGGAGTGCCGGGAGCAGCAGCATGATTTCGTTTTCTTCCGGAGCTGAGCCTTGTGAACAGGTCATCAATGCCTGTGTGCGTATGTGTGTGTGTGTGTGTGAGATGCACAAACAAAGGGAAGGCCAGTGTTGCCGTGTTTTTTACGGTCTCGGCGGACCGGTTGCATGGAATGGCCGCCAGAAAAGGGGGACGAAGCGTGTGCAGATAGCTTTCTCATGCAGGTCGCGCTCATTCCTTCAGTTATGGTCAGTTATGCTCCATAGGAAGCCACCGACCTCATGATTCTGTCGGAGTCGAAACAAGAAACACACTGAGACCAAGGCTGGAGCTCCCTGCGTCGTGCATGCAGCGATCCCGCGGAGTGGTGCCCGTGATATCCAGTGCTTGTTAGACGGGCTTAGGCTCGGGATCTTCTGAGCGGGGATTTTAAAGGATAACATCCGGAGATCTAGGGCGGCTTCGCGGGGCAAAGGCAAGCTTCGAGCAAGGACTGGTCATGCGTGCGATAGGCCTCCCTTCTCAGTGTGCAATTTGTCTCAGCCTCGAGTCTGCTTCCGTAAAATGAAACAGCCAATGTGTTGGAGTTCACACTGCTCACACTGCCTACACCCATGCCAGGCGCTTTGGTCTTTGTCGCCTCGATTTGGGTCCGGCAGAGGCTGTAAGTACAGCTGCTGGGTTTTGACGTGAAGAATCTAGAATCTAGCCGAGTTTTTGTCTTTAATAGTTTGTGGTTTATGGGCAGGAAACAGCTCGAAGAAAGCAAGAGCCTCTCCAATCATGCTTGAAGTTCATGGACGAGCAAGTCTCTGTCCCGTGACACTCCCTCGTCTTGCAGGTCACTGTGACAGAAGCGGTCTGGCAGGACACACCATTTCAGCGCCGGTCTGCACTAGCTCAGCCCCTGCAGATCTGCAGGAGGTCGGCCGCTTCCTCGACCAGGCCGCCTCTGGCCCCCGCGGACTGGGCCCGCAGGCGCCCCTACCCTCTGCCACAGGAATCAACGTTTCGTGAAGCTTCTTAAGCGAAGTCCGTTCTGTGAAATCCGGGAATGTCTGCACTCGACCCTTGATTCCCTTCGATACCGGCGATCTTTTTCATGGACCCTCATGCCGGACACCGCCAAAGCTTGCAGGAGGTGGCCGCGCGGGTTGGAAAGGCCAGCCACCGAAGCCAATTCGTCCATCTACGTTACATGTGTTAGCATATTTGATCTAGCACAAAGCAGCATCCATCTAGGTAAGGATGACTGCTCTGCAAGTGTGTGTGTGTGTGCACAAAGAATATCTCATCATACCTTGATCACAAGGGCCAACACACACGGTTCCAGGAGCTGCCAGCAGTGCCTCCGAAAAGCGGGCAACGACTGCAAGTGGAGCAGTTCAGTGTCGAGGCCAGGCATGGCAGTTGAGTGAAGCGCTCTGGCGGAAGCTAATCATGAAGACTCTGCATACCGACGCAAGGTATTAGACTGCATCGAAGCATCGCATGAACGAGTTTCAAGCTGCACGAGTGAGGCGGTGAGCCTCAAAGTTTGGTGCTCGCTCTACCTTCCCGAGGCGCACCGCAGCACGTCCCAACAAATTCGAGGGCAGCGAAGTAGTGTGGGGTCCTGTACAGGCCACGTTCCTTCCTGCCGCCCTTCGCTCTGCTGCGTCTTGGCCAATGTTTGCAACCGATGCAGCAAGACAAACAGGTCTAGCCTAGCTGCTCTTCAACTGAGCTCTTTGGATGTTGGGCTGTTTGCCAAGGACAGAGAGCTGCGTTATGGCATGTCTGCGTGGCTCTTGCCGAGTCTGACAAGCCCTGAGGTAGAATTCTTGGGCCTCGGGACTGAAACACTGGTGGTGGAGGGAGCGAAGGCTTTCGGCTCAAATGGCTTCTTCCAAGCTGTAGATGAGGCTGTTGCCATTGCAGGTCCGAGTAGCTGCACAACCCTGGCTCGTTGGAAGCTGCTCAGCCGCAAGCTTGTCCGTGTGGTCAGGCATGGCAACCTCAGAAAGGCTGTCAGGATGCCTATCTAGTAGCAATGCAGCAATCTGCAACTCCAGTAGCTCGAGGAGGTGGACGACACCTTGTGGGCTCTGTGTCCTCTGTCTTGGACAGCCTGTCGCGAGCCTATCTGCCGCAGGCAGGGCCGTGCTACTTGCATGGCTCGTGTGCAAGGAATTTAGCCGGGAATCTGCGGCAGGTGCGGAGGTCAATGCAACTTGGATCTAATTGGCCACACTGACACGAACTAGATCATCTAGATCTAGAGCTTCGGACATGACCTAGCTTCAACATGGACATCCAACAACCGTCGCCTTCACCAGCATGTGCCTTGTCAAGGGCTCAAGGGTCGTGGGGGTGCAGGAGTTTCAGAGCTTCTGAATTTCCTGTGTCAGATTCTCCCTCGTTGCCAACTCCAATGCCGCCCTTGGTGGCCTCCTTGGATTGCGTTGCTGGCGTCGGCTTTTCGGGTGTGCTCGCCGTCCGAGCCCCAGTGCATTATAATACTGCACGTGAGTTAAGTTTGAAGATGACAAGCACATGCGTTGTGTTACCAATTGTTCAAGGCATGAATCAGAGGCCTTTTCAGATCTATTCAGTACTTTTAGGTTGAGTTCAAGGACAATGGTGCCAGGACGGTGTTTTCAGCACGACTTATGATGAGTTTCTGAATGCGTGTTTGCAACAAATGGCGCGCCAAAGTGGTTTTGCCGGGAGCCCCGTCCGTTGGGCAAGGTGAATTTGGAGTTAATAGTTGCCTGACCATGATATACTATACGAAACTTCCGAGACAGATCAACAAAGCTTGCTACATGTTCGGTCGGGAGGACTTTGCGTCGCAGGAGGCTTCGAGAGAGGTAGCAAGAAAAACATGGGCTGGAAGTGGCAGGGAGCCCGAGGGTAAAGCCGGGAAAATGAAGGACCACTCGACAAGTTCGCGGTATAAACTCAGCAGAAAAGACAAGTGTATGGGCCTAGATCGCCTCCGTCAGGTCCTGAGCGCGTTTGATGAGCAACAAATGCTCTGTACCTGCGCATCCGCATGCGTGCGTGTGCTTGGCGTGCGTGCTTTCGTGCGCGCGCGTGTGGTTGGGTGGGAGGGCGGCGACAATTGCCCTTCTTCAGGATGTGGTAGAAGCAGTCACATGTTCAGATGCTAAGGTTGCACAACAGGGCTGGGAGAGAACTGTGTGCGGAATCTACGTAACTACTTCAAACCGCGTCTCAGCCCAACTCCGCGGAATGGCACAAAGTCATAGAGTCATAGAATTCCGAAGGCCAGACTGTCCGCAGCGTGCGGCCTGAGCTTTGTGCCCTGGGCGCGGATGGTGCTGTGCGTGCCGCTGATGGCCGCGGTGCTGAAGGCTTCTTTGCTGCATTCGCCGACAAGGTGCTCTGTGCCACAGCATGCCACAGCTACGGCTGCTGCGTCCAAGTCCAAGCATTGGGCCTTGGTGCAGCCGTGAAGCTGTGCACTTCTTCAAGATGTGCTGTGCTGTTGCAGAAGCTGAGCACTGTAGTTTGTCCTTCTGCAGAATGTGCATCCTTCGTAACATTCAAAGAGCTGATCAGCAGCCTGCAGACCAAGGCTCTTGGTTGTCGCAGGCACGTTGCTTTGTATGTAGTCCAGACCGGACTACAACTTCTTGTACCGGAATTCCGGACGTGTCAGATCGTGGGCGGGATAGAGGCTTCCGCATTTAATCAATCGGTGAAGGTGGACGGCAGCATCGCTGCGAACCCGCCAGAGACGACATGCGGCCGTTTCGTCAGGTCATTCTCTCAGGAGCAACATGTCACGTGTGGACTCATGATGAGATTCTGACACAGTGTGACACACATACACGCACAGTACTGAAGTTAGCAGGTGGCGCAGTCGCCAAAATCTTGGACCTGCTTGTCGAAAACAATCATGTCAAGACTTGTAGCAAGTACTAAGTACTAGTATGACACTTGAGATTGCTGGACCAGCAAATAGCTGATGACCGCTAGGTGCAGAACCTGAGCCAACTCAGGGCCATGGCGCCTGTCACTCACGACACTTCCGCTTTGTTCAGCTCTTCGGAGGTGCCTTCGACGATGCTGTCCCCGCCGCGGCTAGTGAGAGATGCGCATGACTTGCACAAGGAGTCAGATGCTTCCTATTCGTGCTTGTACTACGTGAAGTGGCTTGCAGTGGCCCGTGACGTGCATGGCGCGGAGAAACCTCCTCGCATGCCTCGCCCAAGAAGGCGTGGCTTTGCTTGGAAAGGGGCAGCAACTTGGCCAGGCCAAGGAGTCTTGAGCTCTATGGCCGTCAAGCGGATCCAGAAAGAGCGAAGGCCTCGAAACCCAGAGCCCTCACCGTGGTGCTGCCTTACCTTGCATGACCTCTTGCACTTGAGAACAGATGAGTCGAAGTTTCCATGCTTGGATGTCGGCGCACTCAGACCATAAGACAATATCCGACGATGCTTTCCAGCCTGCGAATACTTCCTGGTTGCCTGTCTCGATCTCGGTTGAAAGACAAGCCATGAATTGTGCAAAGCAGCATTCACAATCAACACCTGGCAGTGGCAGCATCACCAGCCAAAGTGCTTGAAGACCAAGCTGCAAACGCTAAAGGCTGCGACTAGAACCCTACCTCGACGGATCTGCAGCAAAGCTCACAGACGACCTCTGTGTGCCCTGCCTGGCCTGCATCAAGCCAAAGAGTGCCGAGGCGCTTGAAAGGACAGCAACCAGCCACGTCCAGATCGGATGTCTCTTGATGCTTGTGGCACTGTTAGAATGTTGTGCACATGGTCCAGTTGAACTCCAAGAGTTGGACATGTCCATGTTCTGCATCTGGCAGGCCATGTCGCGGGTCAGACAGTTCATCATGGGGTCGGCGCTGTCCGGCATCACGGGCGCCTTGATGCTGAAGCATTCCCGCCGACTTTACCGAGCAGCAGTGCTATGGAAAACGCGCGAGACTTTAAAAGTTGATGCACGGCCTGTGTTGAAGTGACAGCCAGGATGCACGAAATGTCGACCAATCAGATTGCTTTCTATTTGCGGGTGCAGGTCTTAGTAAATGCAGTTGTTGCTGCAATGCAGTGATTCTAGTGACTCAGTGGGCACCTCGTCTCTCTTATCCGATGGATTGCTGGCAGACTTGTCGTCCCGAGGCCGTGTCATCCGGAAGCCAAACTTTCGAGCAGTTACACTGCCGAGCTTGGCCCCGGAATTTTTCCGTACTGGTACACTGCAACAGCAGACTGAAGTATCGCGTAGTCTTGACGAGAACGTTTGAAACATGTTATGGGCCCGACGGCAACCGAGATGTCAGGTTCAGCCACCAGGGCTCACTTCTTGCAGCTTTTGTGGATGCGCGAGCATGGAATAGGCCGCCCGACTAACGTAACATTGCAGACTGTTTGGCGTGCCAGCAAGTCGTTGCCACGTTGCAAACCACTTTTGCAGCTCGTTTGAAGAGGTGGTTTGCTTTGCACAGGTTGGTTCTGGATATGCATGGCAAACTGTTGGAGTGCGGACCTCGGTATTTCGAAGAGTCCTATAAGCAGCTCATTAGTACCCGCAAGATCAAGCCGACGTTTATGAACCAATTACGTTACTGTTCCGTGCAACTCCCAAGACTGATATCCGTCACTCTGTTCGAGATGATTGTGCCACAACTTGACATGGTCGAGGTTCTGGCCTCAAGAATAGATGATGCGCAAGGCGGCAGATGATATGGGCCTGGAATATTCAATTGGAAAGATATTCAGATAAAATTGAATAAGACAAAGGAGAGATAGAGAGAAATATACATATAATAGGCCGACTGGGGACAATAGGGGGCTATCAATATGTATCAATATTTGAAAGGAATAGAATTTGATTTTATATAATTGAAAATACGACAAAAAAATAAAAAATAGATATAAGATATTGAAAATATAAGAATCTATGAAAATTAATTAAAAAAGATTTAGAGTTTTATAATTATTGCGAATTCAGTTGAAAAATTTCATATATTTTATTAGAAATTAGATTGGGCTCGATATAAAATCTCTATAGATTGATTAGTATTTTATATTTGATATCTATATATTTTCTAGTAAGAAAATATATAGAAAATAATTCTTCGATATTTCATTAAATTATATATAATTTTTCTAATATTTAATTTTTATTTGAGAATTATTGCTTTATATGGATTATTTATAATTTTATTTTATATATTTATAAAATTGCATAAATATATTTTTCTTGAAATTTCT
>CAJNDV010002872.1:0-11870 GCA_905221635.1 Symbiodinium sp. CCMP2456
ACGCCAACAGCAAAGAGCCCCGCGCAGGCGATGACGAAGCCTAGCCTCTTAGGGCTTTGGGGTTTAGGGGCTTAGGGGTTTTGGGGTTGGGGTTTAGGGTTTAGGGTTTGGGGTTTAGGGGTTTTGGGGGCTAAGGGGCTTATGGGTTTAGGGTTTAGGGGCTTAGGGGCTTAGGGGTTTAGGGGTTTAGGGGTTGGGGTTTAGGGTTTAGGGGCCTAGCCTCTTACAGTAGGGTTTAGGGGCTTTGGGGCTTAGCTGTTTAGGGTTTTGGGGTTTAGGGGTTTGGGTTTAGCGGGGTTGGAGGCTTAGGGGTTTGAGGTTAGGGTTTAGGGGCCTAGGGGCTTAGGGGCTTAGGGGTTTAGGGGTTGGGGTTTAGGGTTTAGGGTTTAGGGGCCTAGCCTCTTAGGGTTTAGGGGCTTAGGGGTTTAGGGGTTGGGGTTTAGGGTTTAGGGTTTAGGGCCTTAGGGGTTAGGTTTCGGGGTTTGGGCTTCGGGCTCCAGAGCCTTGGGGGTTAAGGTTTAGGGTTCAAGGGCCTTGGAAGGTTTTTACTATGTTCACTCTGAGTTTCTCTTGTAGTTATGCAGAGTCTTTCTACCTATCATTGATCTTGATACTGCCGCCGTTTCTGATGGTTAGTAGCAGTACGCCTTTCTTCAGGGAAAACCTAAGACCCTAAACCCTAAACCCTAAACCCTAACCAATAGGCTTTTACGGGTTCAGTCCTTTGGGTCTAGCTGCTTAGGGCCTGGGAGGCTTTAGGCCGTGGAGCCTTGGGTGTCGAGCTGAACATCCTGGGAGGTACTGAATACAGGGGCCTTAATAGTTAGAATAAGGTTTTGGGGCCCATTATACTATAATTACAATAAGGAACCCCCAAAATAATATTGGTAAGTATTAAGGCCCCTATACAAATTAATTAGAGGGTTGTGGACACCGCAAGAGGGGTCCATCAATGTTGGCCCGGGCACGTTAGCCATCCGTTCACGCTGGCGGTAGTGCTGGAAGAGCTTCTCCATGTCAGGGCTGACAGTCCCGCGGCCAGCGCTGCACCTAAAATATTGGAAGTTTCATGCAGCCTAAATCCCTCTTGTCTTAAGAACCAATCCAGATAACCGTCCAAAAATGAATAACCAAACTCTCAGAAACAAAACATAGAAATCCCTCTAATTTGGGAGGGACTTCACAACTTCATCCAGAATAAGGTTTGATTTCGTTATTTCACCTCTGGCATATATAGGAGACTTAACACTTAGAACCGAGTTTCGGAGTTCTGCATACACTATGTAGTACTATACTATAGAGGCATAATCTTAAACAAGGGACTACAGAAACCGTCAACCCTAAACCCTGCAAAGCCTAAACCAAAAAGATGATGGTTTTAGTATAGGGGCCTAAATTAGGGTTTAGGGTTTAGGGTTTAGGGTTTAGGGTTTAGGGGCCCTAAATAATTATACTGTTTTGGGGGGCTCCCTAGCAAAACCCTATTCTAGTTATTCAGGTCCCAATACCCTAGTAGCCCTTTAGAACCCTCTAAGCAACGCTTTACATGAACCCCCCCTCAAAACCCGATTCTAACCATTAAGGGTCCTACATTGAGCCGAGGCTCTAAGCCCTGCTTCCGGGAGCCCCGTGATGGCGGAGAGCAGCGACCCGGCTTTGGCGAACTGGGAGACCAGCGTGGCCATCATCAGAAGCCTGGGGACACGCTTTGGGGATTTAGAGGCTTTAGGGCTTTAGTGTTTCAGGTGCTGCTATAGGGCATAGGAGTTATTTTGTTGGGTTGAAGACGTGTGAAGACGTTTAGGGTCGAGGTTCCGCGAATTTGTGGGTGTTAGTCGCGCTGTGCTTGGGAGAAGTTGCTTCCCTTCACGCCTGAGCAACTGTTGCAGGTGCTGCTCCTGTGAAGGACGTGTGGTAACCATATAGATGTGCAGGCGCAGTTGTGGCGAGAGAAATCTGGCTTTTGTTGTAAAGACCTCAAGAGTGGCTGATCACGAACACTCCACCCTCAACCTTAAGCCGCAAGGTCAATGCAAGCTTGGCCGCAAGAAGAGCGAGGACACCACAGCACGTCCTCCGGAGAACAGCGGTGGGCTACTCTCCGGGCCATTGCATAAGTAATCAGTGTCATGCCATCTACCCATAGGCCCCATAGTAGTTCCTTTTTGGGATTACCTTACAGGATTTTAAATATGAACCCCAAAAAGGAACTATTATGGGGCCTATGGGTAGATGCCCAGGGATTGGGGTTTGAATTCAGTTTAAATGGTATAGGATGTTAAGCAGGGATGCTTAGAGTAGAGTCCTTGAGGAGTCACGTCACTGGCGCAAACAGCAAGAGTACAATCTGAGAGTTCGATACATTGACTTGGGTGCTATCGTGGTTTTAGCTTCTCGCTGTTCATGATGAGTAGGCCAAGCTCTTGTGAGGGTGTAGGCTCTACCGGCTCAACCCCAAACCCGAAACAACGAACAACTACGTTATCACTTCCGGCGCTTTCCGCGGCTGCTATAGTCTAGACTCGAGACCTTAACCTCAGAAACCCTAACCTTTCTGATGCGTGTTTCAGACACTTCCGCAAGCAGAAACAGCAATGACTGTGAGTTGATAACACATGGAACCGTACTAGAACCCCTTTACCACAAACGAGAGTTATTGTTCAAGAGCCACCACTATTCATAAACCTGGGCAGTATACGCAATGATAAGCAGCTGATAAGCATAATAGCAAGCAGCCTAATGTAGGCACCTTAATAATTAGAATAGGGTTTTGGGGTATGTTATACTCTGACCACAATACGGAACCCTCAAAGTGATATGGGTACTGATTTAAGCCTCCATTTTAGTCCATCAGCCCTTGACATCCTGGGAGCCCCAGGTACACCTTGAAGCCTAAATCCTCAAACCTAACCCCAAATGCACCCTACACCCAAGCCCCGAACCCCAAGCTAACTAAGACCAAGTAACTCGCTAGTTAACTAACTATTATAACTGTACCTATGACTAACCATATAACTTATGAAAATTTTTAATATGGCTTAAACCATAAGCCCTGTGGTCCATTCCTCCAGGCCCGAAGCGTCGTTCCGCGAGGGTGGCGTAACTTACCTGGGCTACTGATTGCTTCTGTAGGCTCTAAGGTTTAGGGTTTTGAGATCAGGATTTTGGGCTTAGGGTTTTGGGTGTAGGGTGTTGGGTTTTGGGTTTAGCGTTTTGGGTGTAGGGGTTTCGGGTCTAGTGTTTTGGGCTTTGGTTTAGGGTTTGGGTTTAGGGCTTAGAGCTAGAATCCCCCATGAATCCTCCATAAAAACCTTATACAACCTTTGCAGATCCCAAATGGCCCCAAATCATCTTGGGATCGCTCATTACTCCTCGAGCAAGCTTGAGGCAGATCCCCCAAATTATCTTAGGAATCCTAATTCTGATTTGACCAGTATTCCTAAGGTGAGGTGTGAAAGAGCTCGATAAGGGGCTGTAAGTAACTCTAGGATATAGCGAAGGCCACAGAATTCGCCAATGTTGGTGAGGCCTGCTCTGCTGATCACGGCATCTATCATGCGACCCTGCCTACCTCCAAATACCCGAAGTGATGCGACCCATTGGGCCTCACGCCCCATAGAACCATGTACTGTATGAGCCCCATAGAACGTCCACCGCTCGGGCATTAACCCGCACGCAGATTCCCAGGTGCTGCGACGCAGCCACGCACTCTGGAAAAACAGGTGTGGCTTCCTCCGTACAGTAACGAGCTTAGCGGCTCAGCGCAAACAAACTGAACCGACGTTTGTCGGACACCACCAGTTCATCAGGCACATGCCTGCTGTCAAGAAAATGACAAAGAATGCGGCTATATACCTGTACTCTGAAAGCTGCTTCTACAGATGATGCTGTGACGACCGACGCCGTCGTCAAACCACATGACGATAGAAATAAAGCCTGTGGAACATCGGATGACCCGGATGTTCCTTGTGCGTGCCACTCTCACTGCATGATTTCGATGGCTCCAGTCTTGTTCGGGTTGGAATCCAGATGGTAGAGGAGACGGAACACATAGCCGTTGTAGGTTTTCATCTCGGGGAGCTGGTGACGCCTAGCATACTTGGCCATTGCACGAAAAACCTCACCGCGTGCTGCCTCCACGTCGGCCAAGAAACCCTCTTTGCACAGCTGCTGGCGCGTTTGGACGTCCTTGGGGGCAATGCGCCACTGTCCATCCGTCCTGTTCGAAAGAAATGCATGCCGGAGCTTATCCTCAACCTCTGCGGCTGTGTCTGTTGCAGAAGGAAGAGCATCCAGCGGCTTCCGCAGGTTATACTTGCTTTTCGGGGCATTCACGAAAACAAACATTGCCTCCCGCAGGTCTGTGTTCATGTCGTCGTCCATGTACCCCAGCCTTCGCAAAGCTTGGCATACCAAATTCGGGGAATCTTTGAGCATGAACGGACCACCACCCTTAAAGAAAGACCTTGATAGGCCGGTGCCAAACTTGTCGATCTGCACTTTAGTCAATTTTTTTCCAGCTGAAGACTTTGGAAGGAAGAATGCCAAGTTGTCAGCATATCTCCGCCACTCTCTACCTCCGTGGTTCTGCATTTGCTGGCAGACCTGTTTGACGCCGATTTGCGAAGGGAACACGGTGACTGAACCCAACTCGTTTGTGAGCCAGAATTTAGCTGTAGAGTGAACAAAATGGTCTTCGCGCCCAGTCATGTAGCCCAAGTCGACCAAAAAGCTTTTGCAAGAATCGGCGCTTTCGGTATCGTACCAGGGGGGGCAGGGTTCGTCCAGTTGCACGTGCCCACTGCCGTCTGAATGCAAAATTGCACGCACCTTCGGGAAGACGGACACTCGGGGCTGCAGTTGTTGGACATGCACCCCTGCTGTCCGGTAGCGCTCGATAACTGCGTTATATTTCGACGAGACACAAACTAGAATCTGCCTGCCTCGGCCCATCGCTTGCTTAATGGAATCTACGAAATCGTAGTCGGATGTGAGGAGAACCAAACTTTCGTCATCGCTGCAATTACTCATGGCACTGTTTATCGCATCGTCATTGGCTTCACCAACTCTGCTCGAGTTTCGGTCGACGGGACGAAAAGAGACCGCGTGACGTTGGAAGAACTGCTTCCAGTTCTTGTTGTTTTCACGACCAGGTTCTGCAAAAACGGTTGTGTGTACCCTTCTCCCAGTCTTCTCCAGTTGTTTGATGGCATCCTGGATTTCTTCAACACTGTGGGTATCTCCATCCACCAGCAGCTCGGTGGCTCCCGTGGCAGGTCTTGGAGATGCAGCCGATTTGCACCTGCAGCGTTTTCCACGACATGCATTGCGAAATACGGATGCCAGCACCTCAGCCGTGAGAGCCTGTTGCTCAGCAGCGCAACTATGGAATCAACTGCATAAGGAATTAAAACTGCTGAAGCATGTCCAGGAACTACCCAGGCTGCAGAGCCACAAAGGATGGACGATCCAGCTCGTGGAGGGCTGCGAGCCAGATGCCCGGGACTCGCTTCCTGTTTGCCACCACGTTGATCCCACGTCTGCGAGGTGTATGGGTCCTGTGAGGACGTCCGCTTTTGCGAAGGCAGATGCCAAGCCAACATGTTGGCGGCTTTGATGGGAAATGATGCAGGCCAGACTGGATCCGTCAACCGTACAAACGCTTGTTACTTCAAGTCGAGGCTGTGCTGAACAGAACCCGACCCAAGTCAAAGGAGATTAATGCAACAAGATTCACTTCATGATCTGAGCCACGATCCGGCAGAACATCACGGACTGTTGCTTGGAACACTATGCAGTTCTGGTCTTTAGCCAAAGAGACCACCCGGCCAGCGCGACGGGACTCTTCGACGAGCAGGTCGGTGACGACGTGAGCCTGGAGGGTTTCGGCTTTCGGGTGTGAGAAGCTTTGGGCCTCACTGACGCTTCTATACGGGCTCCATGGAGGTTCCAAAAGGCTCCACAAGTTGGCAGAAGCATTGTTTGAAGGTGTTTGCAGGAGTTCGGAGTATCAGAGTATCCCTTACTGGCACGGGTACCTCTTACACAACTCTGAGGCTAAGAGTTCACTACTGAGGGACCTCATCGCTAAAGGTGCGTTCAGGGGCGGCAAGCTCGGGAGCTTAAGATGCAGAATGATTGGGGTTCTCCGAGGCAAGGGGAGCTCTGCAAAGGACGGGACCTAGCATGTTTCCACCAGCCGTAACACCCGTCTCGAAGACGTTCATGGCCTTGTCATACATTTCCAGGCGCTACTGTCTCAAACTACCTGGCTCTGGACATCGCACAGCCCAAGCCAGAATTCGATACGTTCAGCCGCAAGAGCAGAAGGCAAGGGAAGGATTTGCAGAAACATGACGTACTTGTCAGTCAAATCTGGAACCTGGGTGAGGAACAAGGGCAGTCGTGCCAAGCCTAGTGCAGGGTTCTTCAGAACAGCAAGCGGGTGGCAAAGAGCGCTGGCTTTGAGGCAACTAGGAGTACTGCAGAAGATCCGAGTCCTCAACAGGCGGCTGCTTACAACCATGCAAAAGCCGCTTTTCAAACATGTCTAAGCACCTGAAGGCTCGGATTCCCCGTCTTGACATGAGACCCAGGACTCATAAGCTTCACCCACTAAGCCTGGTAAGATCGTTTAGGGTTTAGGGTTTTATAGGGTTTAGCAGTGGGCAGCCTGGAAGAGAAGCAAAGCCCAGGAAATCAGCATCACCACGGCAGAAGGAACCTTTGGTGACAGGAATTGCAAGTAGCAGCGTATCCGAGCACCGCAAGATATGCCGAATTGTTGGCCACATGGCGAAGTCTGGGCTGAGTGTACATATGCAAAACCGAACAATGACACAAAGCTGAAGCAACGATACAAAAGCTGGGCGCCTTACAAAACCGGAGGGCGCAGAGGTGTATGGCAAAGCCAAGAAACCTTTCAGGACAGCGCCAGGGCTGCAAGAACCAGGGCAGCACATATTAGCTCGGGCAGCTAACTAGGAAGTTACTTGTCAGTACTAATGAATGCACCGCAGGGGTATTAAGGCCACTCAAGGCCCAAAACCCAAGCAGCATACCCAAGCGGAGTCTTCATACCCTAAATCCGAGCATTCCTTACGGCGACTGAGGGGTTCGACAAAGTTGGAAGTCTGTGTCCTCGCACCGGCTACGATTTATTACGATTGCTTTTAGGATATTCATTTTGATCCCACAGCCTTACCCCCAAATGGCTTTATGACAAGCTGCATGGCACGATTGTACCCACGATTGGGCAAAGTTTGGAGTTCAGCGCTTCAGGGCTGATGGGCAGTTTCGGCTTAAGACTTACGGCTCAAAAGCCTTGGTTAAGGATCTTCCCAGAGAGCCCAATATCCCTTAATTAAGTAAAGAATAGACCTTAAATCATACTTGCAGGCCCGCTATAATTTAATGTCTATTCCGTCCGGCATGGGAGAGCCCGGACGCCTCCACCGATAGCCGTGCCGGTAACCTCGGGCGCAGTGCGAGGTGCAGGGTTTGGCGTACGGGGCAGGTGTTTCTGAGTCCGACTCATAGCAGTTTTCTCCCTAAGGCTTGCCTGTGGCCCAAAAGACCCACCTTTTTAAGGAACAATATATAAGGAACCCTGACAGTTGTAGGTCTTTTCGGCTACAGGCATGGGCCCTAAACCCTAAACCTTATAAGGGCTACTGAGCCCACCCAGCACCGGAACGAACTCCAGCATCTCAGCTGAAAGACGGCTTTGGAGACGTGGCTTTACGTTTTTCGAGACTCGAGAACCTCTGAGCTTGCGGGGTTTAAGGGTTCCGGGTGGTTAGAGGGTTTAGGGTTTGGGGTTTAGGGGCTTAGGGTGGTTTCAGGGTTTAGGGTTTGGGGTTTAGGGGCTTAGGGTGGTTTTTGGCGTTTAGGGGTGTATGGTGGATTGAGGGTTTGGGATTTAGGGGTAGAGTGGTTTTCGGGTGTAGAGTTGAGTATCCTTCGCTCTCAAAAGTTACTCCCAAACCGCAAAGCCTGCATCCTCGACCCTGACCGCAGCCCAAGTCTCCAAGGACCCTATACGGGTAGGGCTCGGGGATACATTACATTCCACGATCAATAGGATTTAGAGCTCAGGGTGCAAGTCTCTAGGCTTTCGGCTTAGTGCTTCAATCCCTACATCCCAAAGCCAAGTAAAGTACCTTCAGGCTGCCTCAGATGAGCTTTACTGGGAAGCTTGAGCTTCTCCAGGAAGCATGGAACCTAAATCGTTTTGGATCTTAGCCCTACACTAGAGCCCCCATGTGTGGAGGGCTTCTGATTTTATTTCTCCAGGAGGCGAGAACCGCGGCGGAAGCATCCTTCTGGCTCCAGCCTGTGCCGCGCCTGAGATCGGTTCAGGGCTCATGGGCCTAGGCAGGGGGATCTTTTTTCTTACTATCTGCTGCAATCAATGCTCAATGATATCAATGATACTCATTGTGTAGTGCCGCTGCCAACAAAGGCTGGCGGGTTGAGGATTTCATGTTCAGGGGTGATATGACATCTGGATAGACGATGGTAAGGTGGTAGGCAGATGAATCTGTGCCTGTGTCTGTGTTTGCCTATGTCTGGACATATCCTGCTGTACATGCACATGATGAACAGGCAAGTACATGCATCGCGCGATCTTTGCTGATGTAATGTCTGAAACCCTAAACCCTAAACCCAGCAGGCAGAAGCTTGGGTAGGGGAGAGGCTCCTCCCAAACTCGAAGACAAGTTCAAGGCTGAAGCCCAACAATAGGGGTTGTTCTCTAAATTAGGGTTCTTTTTTGGGTGCCCGATATAGTACGGCACCCTTACAAAAAGGACCCTAACAAGGACCCTAACTTAGAGAACTACCCATAGGAAGTGTTTATGCCCAAAGGGTTCGGTGTTCCTCAGGTCATTATGATTCTCGTCTTGACTCAGCCCGGAGACTATGAGTTTTCAACATCATCCTCAGCTGAACTCAAGACCCCGGTTCTGGGGATTTAAAGATTTAAGCGTTTTAGGGTTTAGTTTAGGGCTTGGGGTCCCCAAACCCTGAACAAGAAAAAAACTCCCTAGTGGTGGAAGTTTCTGAGCTCGGACCGGACGTTTGGAGACGGTCCTGCCAAGCAGCGTTGCCAGCTTTCCCACTTTCTGCGTGCAAGCGCCAGGCCGTGCTGACAAAGCAGTGCCTGCGCCCACGGGACTTCCATAACCCTGCACCCCAAACCATAGCTGTATGGACCCTCCCAAACCCAAAACATGGAATCCTAAACCCTATAGGCCCTAAATCCAAAAGCCCTGGACCCTAATCTCTGAAACCCAAAACACTGAATCCTAAACCCTATATAAACCATGAACTCTATGGCCTCTGCTGATGGGCTGCATCTGCCAAGCATTGGAGAAAGTCCTCGGTTTCTTTGGGCCCTTTCAGGGTTCAAAACGGGTTTAGGGTTTAGGGGGTTCAAAACGGGTACTATAGGTGTTTTATACGGGTTCCGATTAGGGTATCAGGGCTTCGGTTCGAGGCGACCGCGTCGTTGTTTTGGGTTGGGAAGTTTGAGTCTAAGGTTCGGGTGTGGGCTTGGTCAATTAAAACACAGATCATGGAGCTCACACATTTGGAAACATTGAAACCAACAACCATAGAGAACGTCGAAACTGAATGCAAGAACCCCGAGGGATCTACGGCTGATGGACAAAATCCTGCATGACCTTATCAGGGTCTAGGGTTTAGGGTCTATAGGATTTAGGGTTTAGGGTTTAGGGTTTTATAGGGGGTTTAGGGTTCAGGGTTTAGGGTTTTATAGGGTCTTATAGGGCCTGTAAACGCATCTTCTGCAGTAGCTGGTCGCAAGCAGCCAAGCATCATGAATATTACATTGTATTTACCCATGGCATGGTGTACCAACAGCAGAGCATCATCAACATCAGCTAGACCCGTAGTGAACATCATCCGCTGGAATTCTGCATGACATCTACAGAACCGACAGGAGCATGATGCAAAAACAACTGCGAGCGTCTTCAGTATGAGTTGGGCTTTGCCTTCGGCATAAAGCCACATGGCGAACATGGTAAGCATGAGCTGGGCTTGCAGGCAGACGAGCATTCATCAGCATCAGATGGAATTCCTTTCGGGACGGTGCACCCGAACCGAGCATCATGAGCATCAGCTCGGCATGCATCATGAGCATCAGCTGGGCTTGCCTTTGTCATAGTATCACAGTGTATCCACATGGCACGAACTATCAGCATCAAGCGGGAACAAGGCCCAAACCACCGGCATCATCAGAGCATGATCAGTATCAGCCTCATATTGCAATCTGTTGCCGGCCGGCAGGAAAATGCACTAAATATGTGCTGAAAAAGCATCTCCAGCATTCGTCACAGGCTCGACTTACGCGTGATGCATCCGCATGGCGAGCATCATCAGCATCAGCTCGACTTGCCTTTCCCATGGTACACCCATGCCGCGAGCATCATGAGCATCAGCTCGGGATGCCTTTGCCACGGGCTCTCAGATGGTGGGCATTATCAAGATCAGCTGGCCGGGTTGGAGAAACACCGCGAGCATCATGAGCATCAGCTCGGCCTGTCTTTGGCATGAGGCCCTCAACTGGCGAGCATCATCAGCATCAGCTCGGCTTGCCTTTGCTGTCATCAGCGTCAAAGCACCCAAATGGCGAGCATCATCAGCATCAGTTGGCATGTTTTGCCACGACCACCACGCCTCCAGCATCATCAGCTTCAGCTCACAACCACACCGCAAGCATCATCAGCATCAGCTCGGCTTGCCTTTCCCATGGTACACCCGCGCACGAGCATCATCAGCATCAGCTCGGGATGCCTTTGCCAGGGGCTCTCAGATGGTGAGCATCAGCAAAATCAGCTGGCCAGGGCAGAGAAAAACGCGAGCATCATGAGCATCAGCTCGGCCTGCCTTTGGCATGAAGCCACCAAATGGCAAGCATCATCAGCATCAGCTCGGCTTGCCTTTGCCGCCATCAGCGTGAGCTCGTTTGGCTTTTTGCATAGGGCACCCAAGTGGCGAGCATCATCAGCATCAGTTGGCCCGTCTTTGCCACGGTACCACCAAACCTCCAGCATCATCAGCATCAGCTCGGCTTGCCTTTGCCACAAGATGGCTAAGTTTTTTTGGATAAATGAAGGGGATCTCCTGTATCAGCTGCGCCTGCTTTTGCGATGACATCATCAGCATCAGCTCGGCTTCCCCCGGACAAAGGCCACCTGCATGGCGGGCATCATCAGCGGTAAGTTTTTGTTACCTTCCATGGCGCACCGAAATTGCTTTTGCCACAGGAACCAGATGGAGAGCATCATAAGATCAGTTGGGCTTGCCTTTGCCTTACTCCACCCGAATGGCAAGACCTAGCAATAGAAATCGGAGACAATAGTTCGGCCCACCAGCGAGAATCATGAGGATTAGCTGGATTGGTACATAGCGCGATCTGTGGACGAAACGGGCGAGCATCATCAGCATCAGCTGGAATTCCCCATCATCATCATCATCATCATCCGCTCGGCTTGCCTCTGGAACGTTGCAGCAGCATCAGCTGAGCTTGCCTTTGGCATACCCCCACACAGCACGGCGAGGCGAGCACTGCTAGAATCATCAGAAACAAAAGGTCTTGTTTTGCGCTCCACTTGGCTGTGGCATATGGGATACACATGGCGAGGGCAGCATCATCGATATCAGCCGGGCTGCGTTCGCTTGCTACGTCCAGAGTGCGAGCATCGCGCTGGGCTTGACTTTGCTATGGCATAACAAAACAGCCAGCATCATGAGCATCAGCTCGGCTCGCCTTTGCCATGGCACAGCCACACCGCCAGCATCATCTTCATCAGCTCCTCTGGTCTTTGGGCACGGGGCACCCAGAC
>CAJNDV010002878.1:0-11859 GCA_905221635.1 Symbiodinium sp. CCMP2456
AACCACATCATAAACCGCGGTTATCGAGGCCGGATCAAGAGCTAGCCTTCCTAGCGGGTCAGCTACCAACCACCTGTGATAACCCTGAAGGGAAGCCCTCTCCACAGCCCCAAACCAGATGTCTGAAGTGGCCGATAATCCTTGGAAAACCTGCCGAATTTGGGCAATCCAATTGCCGCAGATGATTGCACTATCCGATAGACTAGCAGAGGTAAGCTTTGGTAGCTCGGAGACATACTTAGCGGGCTCCTCCGGCCGGTTAGGTAATCCCCTTTCCCCTGAAGCAAAGCCTGAAGTGGCCCCTAACCCACAATCCCCCGTAGCTCTTGGTACAAAGGGAACCTCGTCCCTTGTTAGCACTGGAGGCGGAATGGGAGGTTGCCTAATTGACGTACCTCCTGGGGATACAGGATAACCCTGATCATCAAAAACAGCAGATGCCACATTACCCCTAGGCGTCCTAAACTCATCACCACCTCCCAAACTCCGATCTCGGGCAGACTCAGCAAATTGCCTCATCGACTGAGGGCCCTCAAGCACCGATGGCGGCACTACAGGTGGCACTGGTGGCAATGGCAATGGTGGGCTAGGGGTATAACCAGTTAGCCCTCCAGCTTGTCCAGCAGGAAACCTGTTAAACCCGATCCCCCAACCCTCATTTCCCCTGCTATCACACACCATCCTCGCCATCATCTCCTCAGGACGCAGCCCGAAACCCGAAGAGATAGGCCTCAACTCCAAACTCCCTTGCCTAGTCAACTCAGCCCCAGAAACACCATAGTTCCCTTGACCCAGGAAATCCGGCGGCAAGAACCTCTGTGGATCATCCACAGTACGAGGACCAAAAGTCACTGGAGAGGAATTCGACTCCCCTGGTAGGCCAGAATGCCAGCTAGAGTGAGACCTAGACTCAGTTTGCTCCAGCTTTCTCTTTAAAGCCTTATTCTCCTCCATCATGGAAACCAGCAGTCGCTCCATTCGCCCTAGACGATCCTCGTCTGCCGGTGTCAGCTCAGGACCACCATCCTCCGGGGCCTCCGCAGGTCGCTGCACCCCTTCATCCTCAATCAGAGCTTCAGCTGCAGCCCCTGTTGATCTCCTTGATCCCAGGGCCTCTTGCTTGACCTCCTGAGATGGGGCTCCTTGAAAATCTCCCGCAATTCCCGGCAAATCCTCGCGCACCGTTTCCACTCTGGCCACTCTCGGGCCCACAGAAGCCCTGTTTTCTGTTCCAAAGGCCATGTCATAGTCTGGCTCCAGCAATCCTTTTGTCGCCTGATCCCCCAGAGCAGCTTCGTTTACATCTGTTGTTCCATTTAACCTACTAGCGTCAATGTCCAAGGTGGAAGGCCGGGACCGCCTCAAAGCCACCTCAGTCTTCACCCTTTCGCTATGAAAGGGGTTCGCAACCGGGAGTTCCGACTCACGAGTGGATCCCGCTTCCCCCAGCTCCAAAGCTCCCGGGGAAGCTTCTCCGGGTTGCACCCCCGTAGCTCGGGCCTCACTGGCCCCTATCATCTGACCCAAGGCTGTTTGGTATGCTGATTCAATCGCTCCATCCCCTTCAGCCCGCACTGAGCCTCTGGGGGCAGTGGCCTGCTCCTCCGGAATCCCAGACCTCCTCTTACGCACCATAGGGTCCATGATCCGAAGACCTACCACTTATGACACCTTTCCAAGCCTAGACCACCTAGCCCAGTATATTAAGCCGTTACGGCTGATAACCTACGTGAAGATAAGACCAACCAAAGTGATAAGGAAGCCCAAAGATCTGAAGATGTTACCGAACACCAATCAATGAACAGGGCCTTACTCCTTTTCGACGAAAAAACAGCCTCGGTCCATACATGGTCTCCCTATGCTCAAGACCCGTGCTTCACGCACTCCCCCTCACTCTAATGTCCAACACTAGAGTGATAGGTGAATGCCCTCAGGAAAAGACACAGATAAAAGTATGCAATAAAGCATCTTCATCACGAAGCACCGATCTCTCTGTACCCTGTAAGTCCACCTCAGCTATCTGGACAAAAACCGGGAGTTCAAAGGTTGATTCCGATCGCCCCTTTCTGTCCATAGGAGCTGTCTCCTTAGGAGACAATATCACGAAACCCCTCACCGGCATCCCACCAACATTATCTGGATTTTTTGGCAGATGATCGAAGCACCTCAAAGGTTGCCGACCCTAGTCTATAGCACCCTATAAAAGCCCCTCTAAACACATGGGAAGGCGCCTTCGAATCATCCCCTCAACCGCATTGCTCAAAGCTGTTTCCTCATATGTACCAGCTGGTTCCATCTTCCACAGGTTCTGGTATCCAGGGAATACTCAGTCTGAGTCAGAGACTTCACCGGCTTCGACCTTAACAAGATAATCCCCTACCAACCAATGGAACTCATCCTGAATGTCCTCTGGATACTCCTCTGGGTCAAACGGAATGCCAGCCTTCCAGAAGCAGAATAAAATACGCCCCCGATGTGGGACACTAGACTGAAGAGGCATACGAACTACCGCTCCTGGTTCGGTCTGACATCCTTGGTCTCGGTTTAAACAAGGTGTTAAGCTGCGGCATCTACAGCAATACCGCCCGATTTCCCAGATCACAATGCAACCGGTGGTCCAACCCACTATCAACCATGGGAAACCATCACTTCCCGACAGGCCTCCATCCTCAGGTTTGAGCATGGTCCAAGGGACTAGCGCGCAGCGGTCATCATCACATCGCCCAAATTGACTGACTTCCGAAGACACTCCTACACCAACAGCCGTCTTCACACAACACAAAACTACTACCCAAAACAACAAAACTCCTTTACCGAAAAGTCCCAACCACTCCTCAATACTCGTCCACCATCCACTAGGAATAGGATCTGAGCTAGAGGCCGATGAACTTCCAAGCTGCGCCAATTCAAGCAAATCCCTCTCAAACACACTCCAATCCCCAGTATGAAGTCCGGTCACAATGGCCCGAACCCTTTCTTCACTCCAACCCGGCAGTGGTATCCGAAAAGCATCATCAGCATAGTAAGTGATCAAACAACCTTCACCTGCCTCATACCTTAGTCCGGAACCCTGCTGCAAAACCCTCCTTAATTCTATAGCTTCCTCTTGCTCCGTCCTTCCGTGGGCCTGGGAGCCCAACTCAACATCGGAGTCAGAAAGCTCAACCGAGGGTTCAGTAGTAGACACACTTGTGCTGCTCTCCTCCGAGTCAGAGGCTTCATCGCCACCATCACCCCTATCCCACACCAACCCTAAACCGCCCCTAGGTGGCCCAAGGTTATGTGGGTGATCATCTAAGGCGGGATCATCCTCTGCCCCCAGGACATCGGCAAACGGAAAGATCCGTTCCCCGGACTGAAAATATGTTTCGGCAGCGTCATAAGTGCTGTCCCCATCCGCTAGATATCGTCTCCCTGTTCTTTCCAACCACACTATCAGCGCCAATACAATGTTCCTCCGAAAGCCTTGAGCGGCAGCTCTGAGCTGCGCCCACTCCCTAACTCTATCCCCTAGAAAATCTAAAATGTCCGAACCGTTTACGGCACAGACCTGCCAGAGATAATGCACAACATAAGGAGGACCCCATACTACATACGGAAAGACCCCAGGCTCAGGCTCTTGTGCAACATGATCCCCACTTGGTAGGGTTCGGCGGCATACGTAATCCTCAACTTCCAGGACCCACTGAGGTCCCTGGTACCTATTCGGGAACCTATCCCTCAAAACATCGGCTACCGACCCCACCAAAGCTTGCCTTAAAAAAGCTGAGGCTACCCTTATGCACAGCCACTCGCTTGCTCTCTCACCTAAGTACCATAGAATGCGAGGACCTTCTAAGGAAAACAACTGGACCAAGAAATGAACCCTAATCCATGTTCCGACAATAGGAAACCCTTCCCTATCCTCAATTGGCAAAAGGTAATCCTCATAGCATGCTTCCCACTGATCCTGGCCACTGGTCTGGAACCCTTGACTAGAGGAGCTCCCCCCAATCTGTTCAACGGGACCCTCGAGGGGATTAGTTACCTCTGGGTGTTCCTCAGGAAGGCTCAAGCTCCCTTGCTCTAAGAATCTGACCTGCCTCCAAGTACCTTGACCTTCCCCTTCATCAAACTGAAACTCCGCATGGTACTGCCCCGGGAATGGTTCAAGGGACGCTCCTGTATCCTGAAGACAAGACAACAGAACCAGCCTCGCATTTCTCCTAAGACAACGAGCTGCTATTAGTACCGATCGCCAATCTGAAGCCTGCACTCCTAGGTAAATAGAAATCTCACCTCCATGCTGGCTCAACAAGGCGCCCCATGCTATTGCTCCTACTTGAACTGGGAAACCCGAGTGAACTTGTGAGAAATCGCCTACCTGCACCGAGGAATCCGAGTGAACTTGTGAGAAATCGCCTACCTGCACCGAGGAATCCGATTGAACTTGTGAGAAATCGCCTACCTGCACCGAGGAACCCGATTGAGCTTGGTCTCCGGACCCCCTCCCCTCTTGTGCCCAGTCCGGTATTCCTCCGAACCTTTGGAGAAATGTAGGGGGTTCCAAAACTCCCCCGGACTCTAGAGCTCTACGAACCCTAGCTCGTTGCACCAGAGTAAGTCCAGTCCTAGACTCTTCAAGTTGGAGCTTACGGGTAGCTTCCTGCCACTCCTCCTCTGTAAAGTCGTCATCTGAAAGTCCAAAAACCCCCGTATCCCTCTCAGGCTGACTCCGACTGTTCGGATTGCCATCCTCACCTTGGGACCCCTCGATCCCTTCGGAAGAAACCAGCTGCGCACTCCCTTCCGAAGTCCCTACCAGAAGTCCTAGACCATCCCCTGACTCTTCCCCCAACAACTCCCTCTCAGAAGGAGACAACGTTGGCTCATCCTCAGAACATGGTCCCGAACCGCTGGCACTGCCTTCCAAAGGAAACCCAATCAGCCCTGTGCCCCTCCAAAGATACCGAGCACCCCAAAGCAAACACAGCCCTAGGACAACTACCCCTATTACCCAAGTCAACCAGCCCTCTAAGTCAATCAAACGCTCCTGGGTCGGTTGGCCCTTCACTCCCGGAATCACTGCCAACAAGGCCAAACCTGCCAAGGCTTCTGCAGTCATAAGCTCTACCTGATCAGCTACACGCACCCTCGTAAGCGCTCTAGCAGTAACGGCCGAGCCCGTAGCTGACACCGGTCTCCTGATGTTAACCAATTCTAAAAGCTGCAGAATCCGAGGACGTGCTAGAGGCTTTGTGCCTAAATCGGCAACCTGGTATTCTCCGGGCAGGTGTGTAACCTTCAGAAGGCCGGCATCGATACGTTCCCTGCCGGCTACCGCTCGCATCCTTAAATGCCTATTCCTCCAGCCGGCACTGGCCGTTTCAAAAGCTCGGACTGATGCTTCGTTGTCCCCCAGAAGGGAGATCATGGAGTCTGCCTCAATCAACTCGTCGATGAGCGGTTGAACAGCTTCCGAAAGCTGTATTCCGTGAACCATACATACTAATTCAGCTTCGGCAGAGCTCAACGTGGTGAATGGTTGCCTGGTTGCCTCCCAGGCAACCGGAACCCCCCGCCAAACAATGAATACTGATTGCATCGACCTCTCTCCCCCAGGGCTATGCGACGCATCCGTGTACAGCTCAATTACCTTCTCGGTCCTTGGAAGAGCCAGCAGGCCATGATCTGAAAACAAGTTCCCGACCACAAAAAGTACCTCGATCCCCAAGTCTTGGGTGCCCTGCAAATAAGCCAAGGCCTGTTTGGCCAATGAAATCGAAAGACCAGGGGCCTTTGTAGCTTGCTGGCCGCAACGGCTAACCACGTAAGAAAGGTCCGGCCTCGTTCTCGTAGAGATCCACAATAACGCCCCCGTCATCGCCTGAGCTTCCTTAATAGCTTCAGGAGAAGGATTCTCCTCGATCTCAGGTTCCACCCATTTTCCGATCGGAGAGGAAGCATATGTCCCGACATTGTATCGCTGCAGAAGCTCAATAATGTACGCCTTCTGGGTCATGCGGAACCCAAAGTCCTGCAGAGTCAATTCGATTCCGCAAAAAGTCACCGGTTCTACCCCCAACCATTGGGGTGCAGATGTCTTCCAATGATTTTGCACGACCCGAATGAACTCTTGACACAGCCCGGAGGGACCCAGGAAGGCTAAGTCATCGACATACACTATTAAAATTCCACAGATGTCTCCAAAGGCATCCTCACCGAGCGCCCTGACGAGCCACAACGAATCATCCGATTGGGCCTGGCATAAACTATAGGTCACCCCTTCCCAGCTCAGAACAAAAGTCCGAAATACGCCATCTCTGTAGCGACCCCAGTCTCTGGGTGAGGTGGGTAACCCATACAGGGCTTTACGCACCCACCAGCGATCCTCTCTTTTTAGTATGCCCAATTCGACTAAGAACCCCGGAGGCTTCACTATAATGCGCTCTTCGGAAGTATTATTACGGATAGGGGCATAAAGGAAAGCCGACTTAACATCTATTACGATACCTACCCAAGTCGGGTGGCAAGCGGCAAACGTTAAAGCAATCTTTACCGAGAGTGCTTCCGCACCTGCTGCGTATAGCTCCTCCCTGGTAAGTCCCAGTCGATCTGTTGGTAAGTGATTTCCACAGCAAACTGCTCTGCATCGTCTCTTGCCGGTCCCTGACTTCCTAGTTAATACTACCTTCCCTGGCAGCTGCACAACCTCTACGCCTTCAGAGGCCCACTTATCAACTAAGGACGCAGGCACCCTCTGGACCGCTTGGTTAACCGTCTCTAGACTAGAAACCTCATCCTGGGCCGGCTCAACCCATTTACCCCATTCCTTTCGGGCCTCTGCTAAGCTTACATTCCGGGTTTGCAGGAACTGATCAACTCCCTTATCCGAGCCCTCAACCAAAGGAACATCAATCCCTAAGGTACGAACCGCCCCAACAATGTCATCCTCCTCTTGACAGCTCCACAAAACCTCCTCTAACCAATCCCTTTTACTTTCCTCCCACTGCAGATTACTAAACACCGTATGCAGTTCCTCCTCATCCCCAGAAATCTCACTTAGCCGACTAGACAAAAGTAGGCACAACCGCGCTGTCCCTTGGTGATCATGTATCCAGCCTTCACGCTCGTCAGAAATCAACACCGGACAGGGCACTCCTACAGTCCATTCTTCATAAAGCACGCCTTCATAATTAGGCGTAGGGGTCGGTTCTTCCACGGTAACCCCTTTTACCTCAACACCTCCATCCCTTAAGCCCTGCACCGGAAACCCTAACCCGACCAACGAGTCCCAATGACTGGCTAACGGACCCTGGTAATCCCTAGGCACAAACGCAGAAACTACCCACCTATCACCTTCCCAATCCTCCGAGGCATGCCACTGGCTTCCTAGGAAAGACGCTGGACTTGCTTTCAAATCATGTACTATTCCGGCCCTCTTAGACCCATCAGGCAAAACCTTACAGACAGTGCCATCATTATCCTCCGAGGCTACCCACAAGCCCCCGCCTACGAAATCACCCAGGGCCCTAGCTACAATCGGAAACCTAGTAGCATTTCTCAGATCCCTGTGAAGAGGCATTCTAGTATTATGGGAAATGTACAACGTAGTCCATGACCCCTCAGGACACTCACTCCTCAGGAACCGGTTCACATACTCAACTACCCTTGGAAAGCTCTGGGCACTCTTAGAGATTCCTTGGAAACCCCCAACAGCATATAGTCCACAAACCACCGCCCGGCCTTGCCGTTGTAGCATCGGCCTTCTGGCCGCTGGTAGCTCCGAGAAGGATCGCCGGAGAAAACCCAGCTGTCGTTATTCCTATCACTCGATCGAACTCCCTTTACTCCAAGGATAGAACAGCTCTCCTCTTCCCAAAGCAACTCCCCAGAATCTACAGTGGAATGATAGGCGCTTGTTTCAGAACCAACTGGCCCGTCCAGATCCCCTTCTAGAACCCAATCCTCCTCACCGGAATCGTCCTTCACAAGAACCTTAATTTCAAAATCACCTAAGGACTCCCCCCCAGGTGCGAACCAGTTCCCAGCACCTGGCATCTTCTCGAACAGAGTAGCAGCTACAGCCCGTAATGCAAAATCAGGCGAGCGCTTGCTCGTGAGCCGATACCTGGGCCGACGAGGAGCCCCGGAAGGCTCCCCGCGCAAAGGATAAATCGTGCTTGTCAGCAAAACTTTCATTTCTCCTTCACTTCCCTCCTCCGGAACTAAGACTAGATAACCCCCACTAACATTAGGAGCCGGTCCCACGAAAACACCCTGAGTGCTACGGGACCGCCAGTTGGCATCATAACCCGTCTTAGAGCGGCACCGCGCGTGCACCTTCGTCCCGAACGGGATTAGATGTGAACAAGGAACGCCTAACGATATGGAGAAGTCCGACCAATTTCGAGCCGAAGCATGCAAAAGTGCCAGCGGCCAAAACATCTTATCCAACCCGGATGCATGCAGCAACTTCCTGACAAAAGCCTTCAAGTTCTGCACAGCTAACTCCGCACGATTCCCAGAAGGAGCTTCCCCCGGGGTGCTAGTTACATGGATACCTTGCTGCTTCATCCAGGTCAACAACGCCGTCGTTCGGAGCTCTTTAGCTCGGTCACTGTGATAACGATGGACAGGAAACCCATGGGCCTCTAGCTTGTTCACCAAGCCCTGAACCGCTAGAGTAACCCCCTTTCCGGCTTTGGACTTCAGAGGAACCCCTATGAACAAGGTCCTCATCTTTGCCCCCACCGTTCCATCCCCGGACCCTTTCTCAGCTTCATCCCGGGTGTCTTCTAGTGGTGGGGGTCCAGGCAACTCCGGTCTCTTAGCGGATACCCTCCTATCTACCACCCTTACCGAGCAATCCCCCGGAAGACTTAGGAGCTCATCTAGGTCTTCTAGCAGACCCTCCTCCTCAGACCGTCCTACCACTGGAACTAGCTCATCATCCCCTTCACCACCCTCACTAAGCTTAGTTCCCTCCTTGTCAGGGAAATCGAAACTCTGCGGGACGGTGTACGAGCAGGCCAAAAAGAACCGATAGCCCCCATGCCGTGCCCTACCGCTAGCCTCCTCATCATAGGATTGGCCCGCTCTGAACGGACCCGCTATATCAGCGCTCAGAGCATGAACCACAGGGTGGCTCGTTCTCCAGTGAGACCGCCTCCTTCCCTGAGACATGATGCAGATCGGGCAGCCCTTGCGAAACGGACTGTGGTCCCGTGCCACATGTCTAGCATAAGACTCCGCCTCACTTAGCCTCTTAAGCAACGCCTGTCTCTCTACGGCTTCATCCGATCTGCTAACTTCGGAAGTCCACTGAGTCCAGGCGCCTTGAACGACACGCAGCAGCTGCCCTGTCCAGCCTACTTTACTCATACCTATCCCGTTAGGGCAAAACCTCCGAAGAACCTCCAAGGCCTCCTTTACATCTCCCCGAACCCGAACCTCATGAAGTGTCTCAAACAAGAACCATGACGAAGTCACCAAACCGGAGGGATAAAGCCCTGGAGCCCCCAAGCAGCCCTGGTCAAAGCACACCCGATGAAGTCCATACACCGACAGAAGATTCTCCAGAACCCCAAAGCCCCCTTTCAACCCGCATCCTGGATCTATCACCAAAAACACTTCGCCGGGCCTAGGTACCCCGGTCCCAGTTGGACCGTCCCTCAACTGAACGGCCGCCCTCTTAATGGCCCACCTTATAAGATCCTCAGAATTTCCGGACTCCAAAGGAGGGGCCTCCGGAGCCTCCTCTATCGGGGGCATCCTGCCCTTCTCTTCCGTCCCTGGTTCCCCTTTTAGAGATAGGCTATCACAGTAGGCTTGGGACACCGCATAGACCAATAGGAACCTAAGCGCGCGAACCACCCTCTCTGCATCAGTACCTAAATCGTCTACGCTCAAGCCTCCCTGTACCTGAGCCAACCTTTCAAACTCATTAACCAGCTCTACACCTTCAGCCTCCCTATGTCCCGAGGATCCCTTCACTAGACCCCCAATCAGGCCCTTTTCTGCCCAATTCATCAGGAGACGAAAGACCACCTTCGAGCCCAGGCCCTTCTCCGAATCGGCAACCTGAATCACCCTTCCTAGACCCTTCCATGAATTCGGAAATGGTGCTACCGCCAGCATTACGGATCCCGGTTGTGATCGAGCTACAGATCTCCTGAATCTTCGGTTCCAAGGCAAATCGGCCCAGTCCACTGATTGGGAATCCAAGGCTGAGGCACATGCCAGCGCCAACAGCTTTAACGGTAGCTTTGGAAACAAGGCTCGCAGATAAATGAACTGATCCACCTCAGACAGGCTCTTGACGCGGACCTGATCCCTCAGCCATGCCCTCGCTTCAGCCGCTGAGAGCTCTGCCCCCAAACCTTCTACCTCCATACTGCTCAGCACGGGCCTCCCCTGAATTCTATCCTCAAACTCCTGTAGCAACCGAAGGCCTACTTCCCTAGGGATTAGAGGGCAACCCTTTACCACGGTCACATTCAGCGTCCCCCATTTCGGATGTCGCACCTTACACCCATTCCTCTTCCAGACAATACTATACCCCAGCTCAACCAGATAGTTTGCCGGGAGTATCACTTGGCATTGACCGACATGAAGTAGGGTTCCCTGGGGGTTAATCCTAAGACTCGTTCCCCCAGACGCTAAGTCTACATGGATTACCCGACATCCTTCCAACTCCTCTTCACTCGCTGGTCGAAGGGCGTTGGTTGCTCCAGAGTCTATAAGGCAATACTCAGGGTCCGACGCACTAGTAAGGGCGCTACGGACCCATGTGAGGTCCAGCTCATCCCCCAGCCTAACCGCCTTCAGAGACACCCCCTTAAGGAGTTTCGCCGCCTCTGCAACCAACGCCTCGTGGGTGAGACTCCCATTCCCTGCATGCGGAGCTTGGGCCGTGCTGGTTCCTGCAGAAGCTCCAGATCCGCCTTCCTCAACTACACCCTTAGCCTGAGCCCCCGACTTAGCCTTAGCCTTGCCCTTGGACCCCCCTTTTGAGCCCTCAGCGCCACTGGCCTTAGGAGACCCTCCAGTCTTGGCTTCCGCAGGCCCCTGACGGGCCTCCGGAGGAACTACGCTGCACTCTGGTCGGATGTGGCCCGCTTGCCCGCAGGCCAGGCACTTTCCTTCCCGGCGGGCCTTTGCCCGATCATGCTTGAAGATGCAGTTGTCCCCATACCGACGCCCAGAGCCATCGCTAAACTTAAAACACTCCGGTTGAGCTCCCTCTCCCCCTTTTCCTTTCCCTTTACCCTTACCTTCAACCGACGGGGTACCTACCGCTGCAACCGACGGATTAGGAGGAGGCGGAGGAGGGTTAGGGCTCTTAGCAGCCGATGGCTCCTTAGCAACCGCTGCGGCACCCCTAGCCCTTTTATCACCCTGCGGAGTCCCTTCAACCAAAGCTACCCCTTCACTCTCCGCCTGAAGAAGCCTTACCAGATGGGTTACACCGGTCACTGTGGGATTGTAATCCAAGGCAACACTATTCCTAAACGAGTTCACTCGAAAGGCTACCATGGGGTTGGATCCTAGCAAGGTGCCCGTTGCCCCGTCAACCCCTTTAAGAAGCAAAGACGCATCCGGTAGTGATGCGCCCACTTCCGCTGCCCTTTGCAGACTCTGCTGCCACTTTCTAAGAACTCGGACCGCGTCAGCAAATGTCTTACACGTCTCGGGAGTAACCAGCTGGCCCAAAAGATTGGCCCTTTCTGAACTACCCCCCGGTTGGTAGAGACATAAGACCCTGAACAGAATTGCCGAAGTCGTCAACCACCGATTCACCACAATATCTTCCTTAATGTTGGCTGGAAGCGCAGCAAGAAGAAGACTCACAGCCCTGCTCTCCACCCGTTGATACCG
>CAJNDV010002880.1:279-11045 GCA_905221635.1 Symbiodinium sp. CCMP2456
CCTTGCTGGACCAACGTGGCAGCATGCACAGCATGGAAGGTCCAAGAGCGCGAATTTGTCAGAGACTTTATGGTGCTGTGAATCCTGTTATCTTGCTTTATGTCTCACCAACATCCCCATGTCCTTATAGGACCGTTGCCGTGGTGTCTCACCATGACTCGAACGGGCGAAAGCGAAAAGCGAAAGCGGTCTCGGTGCAAGCACGGCCTACTGGGCAGGGCCGGCGCAGCTGTAGGACTGGTCGAGGCCAGCTAGGCGACGTCTTCGTGCAGCTCGGGCTCGGGCTCCTCTCCGAGCTCTGTGGCTGGGGGAAGCTCCAGGAGAAACGCTGCAAGAGCGCGCTGCGCCGCAACGGCCAAAGGGCCGGACCAGCGCGCGACCCAAGCTGTCTTCTTGTCTTGGTTGCCACCCAACACGTCCCACAGGCAGAAGCAGTTGTATGTTGGGCGTCGCTTCGACGAAACCCCGCCTGTTGCCAGCCGTTTTCCCCCGCACCAGTGAGCTACAGCGTTGGACTCGGGCGTGGAGGACGCGGACCTCGCGTAAAAGAAGGTGTAGCTGCAGTTCCTCCCCCCTGCACTGGGACCGCCGAACTCCTGTGGCAAAAAGATCCGCGGAAAAAAAAGTCCTGTCGAAAAAGAAATGCATACGCAAGTTAGCGGCAGGGAAGGCCAAATTCCATAGCCGTACAGGCCATAGCTTTCCAAATTCTAGCATGACGCTCTTCGCGCTGAGCCGACTGCGGGATGTAGCTGCGGGCACCGCTACGGTCGAAGAACCCACTAGCTCCCAGCAGCAAAAGATGAGGATCATCGGCTTGTTCCTTAATTCGTGCGAACAGCAGGTCCTGGTCACAGAAGTTCTTTTCGAAATGGGCCACGAGCTTCCTCAGGGTTACCTTTCAAAAGACCTCGCAGAGCTGGGCGAGGAAAGTTTCAGAGAGAGTCTACTTGAGCGGACACAAATCTGCAAAAAGCCAGCCTTCAGCCGCTTCCTTTGTGCTCTGAGAGTTGGTGGACGAGCCCTGGCTGGAAGAGCAGAGGTGCTCGAAGCACAAAGCCACGGTCGGAAAGTTGGCGAGCAAGTTGGACATCGGTGTTTTTGCGCCGTTGTTGCTTCCAGGCCAAGAGGTTTTAGCGAAGGCGACCACAGCAGCTCAGTTGGGGCCCTGTTTGCCTCCTGTTGAAGAAAGCAAGCAAGACAGTGACTGCAACTACTCCAGGAGTAGCGGCCGTGCTCCAGCACAGAATGTCACCTGCAGCTCTCTTCAGTGACTTAGCCATCGCTCGTGACATGGTCGTTGGCTCGCCGTTGATCCTTGCTGCTGACGAAGCGCCTTTTCCCTAGCTCTGCGTGCGAGGCGAACAGCAGCGCCGCGGTACTGCCGCTGGTGCCAACGGGCAGCCCCGCTGGCGTCGAGTCAGCGGCGAGTTGCGCTCCGCCCCTGTGGAGCGGGACTCCGTTGGCGATGACCGCGATGCGGCGGTCATCGAGGTGCTCGGGGCGGATGTTGAGGTCATGCACGAGGACATTGCAGGTAACAGTAGCCCCGGCTTCGCGGCAAACACGGGCAGCAGCACGTTCGAGCGGGAGGCCACAGGGGCGCAAGATGCTAAAACGGGGGCAAGCAGCACGGTGGTCACCCAGAGGGTCGACGGGACGGCGGCAGCGACAGGCCTTCTGCAACGCTGCACTCCGAGCGTTGCGCGGCGAGGGCGTCCTGCCTCGGGCCACCACCGCGATCCTCGCGCGACAGCGCCTTTGCGACTGTGGCTTTGACGCCCCGGATTGGTCATGATTGGTCTGCGAGCCTCGCACCCCGTCCCGACAACACCGCGCAGCTGCACCACAGGCATAGCACTACATTCTGCAGCCCCAAGGCCGCGTGAGCACCTGAGAGGCCCAGTGCTGTACGAATAGCTGCAGTCACATGGCGGCTTGTGCCCCAAACCTCCCCCGTTAGGGCGGAGCAATCGGTTACCCAAGGTTGTGGTAGGGGTGCTGAGGCATGATGCAGCACGCAAGCACTCGGACAGGACATCTCCGTTTTTCCCGTCGACGCGAAGTCCGGAGGTCTGAGCAGACCGAGCGCTGCGTCCCAGTTGGCGGGAGCACGAGCTAGCCGCTCGGAAGAGCGGGGATACAGCGAAGCCTTTTCCCGGCTCTGAGAGCCGGATGCTGGAGTGCGTTGTGCAGAAACATGGCATGCCCGGCACGCAAAGCGCATCGGGTTCGCCATGGGCATGTCGGGGGTTCGGAAAACCAGCCTCGCCAGCAACATGTGCGGCGAGATGGACCGCGCAGGCGCAAGCTCGTGGCGAATCCGAACGTCGTACGTTCTGTTTGTGACCGCACTTGCCACACCGCCAAAAAAGCACCAATGCGAGCATCCGCCATCGGGCGGCGTGTCCGGGTGTTCCGAGCGTGGCAACAGTATATACGTGGGGTCGGTAAGAAGGGTCTCTAGGCTGCCCCTGGCCACGCCTTCTGCCTGCATGGCTTGCCACAAGCACCGAGCGCAAATGAGTCAGCGCGTTCACCAGCGCACCACGAACTGCGGCTCGCAGGAAAGGCGGCGCATCTTGTAGCGCGGGCACGGGATAGCGCCGCATAGCCCTGTCTGGAGATCGACCTCGTCAAGTGCCCCTCCTCTTCCTGTACCATCCTGTGCCCCTGCCGTGGAGGGCCACGGGCATGTTGGTCGTCTGCCCGGCTTGGCATCGGCGTGAAAGTGCAGCGCCAGCACGTCGTCTTTTAATGTTTGCATTTCTGCCGTGCTGCGAGAGTTCCGCCAGCATAATCCTCGAGCACAGCGGACGGAGCTGGAGCGGTGAGATAGCCATCGGCCATTATGCAAACCAGCGCTGCCGCGGACGGGGCCTCCGCCGGAAGCGCGGAAAGTTGTTCCGTGGCACGCGCGATGTCATGGGCTGGCGCAGTGCTTCGTGTGACTCGCACTCCGCAGCAGCGCGCGTAAGCTTCGCGGGTTCCGAGTCGTGGTCGCACGTGCAAGGCCTCAACCGCATTCTGAATGAGATGGCCGGCGCCAGCATGTAGCAAAGGTACGAAAAGCCACGAGAACCGTGTGGGCCGGACGTGACGTTCGGCGGCCAGGGCAGCGCCAGCTCGTCTTGTGGGGACTGCAGCGGTGCGAACCTTGGCGTCCACTCGCCTACAATGTTGGCGCGGCTTCGCCTGCTCGCATCGGTGCGCCTTTGTCCTGAGGTGCATGGTGGTATCGTGGGCGGGGCGACGGCTCACTGGTTCGGCGGGCCGGGGTGTGACCCATTGGGGATTATATATCCCGCTGTGCGCATCACCTGTTCTGTGACGGGCGAAATGCTCGCCACCAGAACAATGCCGTCAGACCTTGTCGGTTTTGATCGGATTCGTGCCGGTCAATCAAACACTTTGGCTCATGCTTTCCTTCATTGCACGGCGCACCAAGCTTTACGAGAAAGGTTGCGCTCTCGAGCCCGGTCATCACAGACATTGAGTTTGTCAACATTGCGTTGCACCTCCGCAGCTTCCAACGTGAAATTGCGAACAACATTTCTTTTGGACCTGGTCAGGCTGAAAGGCCAGCATCCGCGGAGCAACGTCGGGCCGGATGGGCAAAGCGATGGGGGGGCATGTTCTACGTGGCGGTGCAGCAGGCCATCGCCGGCAGCGTTGGGAGGCCGCCGAGGCAGTCGTAAACCAGCGAAGGGCCGCCGCTGGACACTTTGCTCCACCTCGATGCCCCGCCGGCCAGAGCCGCTTGACGTTGCGGGCCTGGCTTGGGGTTGCCATGTAGTCCGTGGTCTTTTGGGTACGCGAGTTTGCTGCGACCGCGGTTAGCACACCTTTCGTCCGGCAGCTCGAAGAAGGCGCGTAGCACAAAAAAACGGTCCAAAATCCATGGCACTGCTGGGACGGACAGATCGAGTTGGCCAGGTTAATCCATTGTCGCAAGGCGGCGAAGAGGCAAGTCAAAATGTAACCGACCGAAACTCTAAGCCCGTGGCTGCAGCGGACGGTCGGTTGCCGCTGCATCCTAACCCAAACACACCTAATCAAACTCAGTAACCTTCAATGTAGGAGGAACTCCAGTGCGGAGACACGCGCACACTTGGACAGGAAATCTCCTTTCCCGTTGCCTCGACGGCCGGAGGTCTGCGCAACAGCCTCGGGCAGACGGATGCAGACGAAGTCTGATCTTTTCCTGGCGGTCGGACCAAGGATGATCGAGCCGCACAAGTCGTCACATCGATCATGTCCTGGCAGGCGGTGAACGGAAGATTGCTGTACGTCGATTTTGGATAGCTTCACATGCATATCATTTGCCACCATGTTTTCTTGTAGAGCTCTCCCGCACATATGTTCAACCATCGGTTTGTTTCGGCACAGCACGTGGCATCTTGCGCATCTGCCGTGATGCGTCGGCGATCGAAATTTCAACTTGGATCCTAGATCCATTCTGTGGCTGGCAGTGGCATTTGGCACCTTTGCAATAATTAAGTGACGTGCTTTTGCAGTGTCTGTGAAATGTCGATGTTTGTTAGCTTGTTCTCGCTTGTTGGAATTATGCTCATGAGTGTGCTTTCACATCTCACTGTGTGTCATGGTCGTTGAAGGACATCCTTCTGACCCGGACCGGGGAACCACATCAAAAGCAACAAGCAAAAGCAACGGCGGGCAGCGGACAGCTACGAGGCCTAAACAGCACCGGAACAGACGGAGGGGCTGTGGCCCGCAGAGCAAAGACCAGTCCACAACAAAGCGGTCTGTGGGGCTGAAGCCCAACTCAACGGGGGTAGCACCACGGCTACCTTCATGGGCAATGGCAATGTCATTAGAAATACCTGGAACATGATCAACATGGACGGAAATCCTTCTTTATTCTTGGGTTATTCTTGTAGAGAAGAGAAAGCACGAAGGACTTGGCACAAACTGGTGGCCAGAGACAGCCCCTTCCACTTCCACGACGCCGATTGCGAGGCGGACTTATCGGAGCGGAAAATGCAATGGCACGGGGGATGCCCAACACCCTCGAAGGTGGCGCAGCAGCAGCAGCAGCAGCGCACCTTGAGCTGCAAGCTCCCAGGTCGCGATGAAAGACTGAACATAAGTGAACCAAGCAGTCGGGCGGCAGCCAATGGAACAAAGAGAGGACAAAGCTGTTGCCAGAAGGTGTTCTGAAAGTCTGGCAGCCGGACCAAGCCACCGAAGCCGACGGCAGAAGCATCCGCACAAGTCAGCGAACGCAACATATCGCAACACAGTCAAACTTCGGCAGATCAGGGAGCGGAAGTCGGATCCGGACGTAATCAAATCAACCACATACGGAGCACCCAGTTGAAGAGTCGGACAGGCGACACACGCGACGACCCGGCGAAGATGATTGAACCCGACGTGCAACAAGCGTGGTTTAGCTCACACGGAGCAACTTGGAAGCATGCGGGATGGCAGCCAAGCCTGCGGTGAGCACCGATGTGAATGGAGCCGAGGACGGGCGGAAGCAGCGAAAATGAGAAGAAAGCCAGCGGAGTTTGCCCGAGGCCTGTTCCGGACAGAACAGTCTCGCGAAAACAAAAACTTCTGGAGAACAGAAAGGAGACTGGACATTTTCCCTGGTTGAGGCCGACGGTGAAGCAATCGACCTCCACGTGCCAGCCGCGTAAACCACGGTCGAGGAAAGGGTTGCCCTTGTGCCAGGACATTGGGACCATCAGGCTTACTACCGGTATGTGTGGGCAGTGGTGTGGAAGATTCTATCGCCGCGGCAGCTCCAGCTGCTTCGCACACAGCGCGGACCCACTCGTTCGACGATGGCTGCTCGGCCAGCGAGGAAACCCGTCCGCGGACATGCAAGCGCTTGGTCGCCGAACCAGTCGATCAGGGCACCGCAGTCCACATCTCGTGGGGAGCGAGTGTAGTGGCAGGTTCTTTTGGTATAGCAGCAAGCCATGCGCAACGCACAAAAGATCCTGTGTGAACATCCGGGCACCAGGTGTCAGCTGGCAGCAACACGTTGGTTGCGTGTCCGCGACGCAGGAAGCTTCTGCCCACGCGGCCAGTCTCAGGCATGCCCAAGCCCACGACATCGGTAGTACTCGTGGTCCGGCTCCGGCCGCTTTGCCCAGGCATTGCTTGAGTGCCAAAAGACCTAGGCTGTGGCTTCCGGTGGCTTCTCCGATCTGCAGGCGACACGCAGCCACCTGCGCAGCCGCCGTCTCCGACGGGGCTGTTGCGGTCTCGCGCACACACTCAGCGCCGCGGCAAGTGGCGGCAAGGGCAGCCAAGTATGAGCGGCACCAGCTCGGTCTCGAAAACGTATTTGAGCCAACCCGCCACGCAAGCGGCGGCAACGAACGAGATGGTTGCAAAGGACAACATCGCGTTCAGACTTAGCTGGCAAGGAGTCGACACCGGCTGCAAACGGCGAAAGAAGGCAGATACTGGTGGCTAGCTTTTGGCATCTTGTGGCTACAAAAACCGAGTCAGACATGAGTCGGACTTAGCACGTCACACCAGACAGCGCCGGAACTGACAAAGCACCCTAACCCAGCAGTCTCAAGATTCCTGGAAGGTTGTTGCAGGAGCGGAACAGCAACAAGGCATGGTGCAACGAGCTGTTTACCGAGCCAACTGCAAAACCACCACGAGTCACAAGGCCACCAGTGCCTTTCGGATCATGCTGAGTTTGTTCCTGTTTGTTCTTTTTCTCCAGCGCAAGGGGGCCTACCAGAGTCTCTACACGCTTCGGGATGGCAGCTCCTCAGCCCCGCTGCTGCAATAAATATTCAATATTCCAGCTGAAGAAGGCTTCAAGCAGCCCCATCCCTGAAGCTCTTGCGATGGCTCAGCGACAAGCTGGGGATGGAGGAAAAGATCACTTTGTACATCACCATCGCACTCATGCAAGCATAGGGCCTTGCCCTTGCCTATTCATCCTTGTCGACAGGGAAAATGTCCACACTGAGACCTTGAGACTTCAGCCCATCGCAGTATGCCTGTCATGGGGCTGGACCAGGCAGGAGTTTCTACGATGGCTCGCAACCCACCTCTGCAGTTTCGAAGGAGTAGGTGCCTACAACGGCAACTCCTTCCTTGTGAGCTTTCATCATGACCTGCACCATTGGCCCCATGAGCTGCACATACTGAGTTGAAACATGCAATGACCTGGTAGGCATCCCCCTCTTTGAGTAAGCAAATGGTCATCAGGCACCTTTCGATCATGTAAATGGAAGCTCGGCATACAGCAAAGTCAGAAAGGCTCCGGCCTAGCAACGAACTCACGCTTGTTCAAGGGATCGTTGTACAGCACTAGGCGGTATTCATCGGCTCGTTTCTGCTTTGTCTCCTGACGACTGTACAATGGTGAAGGGATCCAAAAAAAGGTCACCACTGCTCTTGCCGGCAGCCTCCTCAACCTTGGCCCCCGGAATCGCCACGGTTGTGGTCACAGGCGGCTCTTTGACCGGCATGTCGACGGCTCGCCTTGCAGAGCACGGAGATTTTTGTGCCCCCATTCTGAGTCGGCCGGAGCCTCGCGGTTCTGCGTCCAGATCGTGCTGCAAACGCTGCATAAAGCAAACCACTGCCTGTCTGCCACGCAAGGACATTTTTCTGGTCTCTGCTCCAACCACATCCAGTCGCAAGCTCTGCTACTCTGGCAAACCTGTGGCAACATTTCGTGCTGCTAGTGCGAGGGGGCTCCAGCTTTCCTGCAGCAGTATGCAGCAATGGCTGTTGGCTCAGCATGCACAGAGCTGGCATTTCACTCCTATCTTCAGGCAGATTTGCCTGCGAAATCTGCGAAGCTGGAGGAGTCGAAACCGTCCGTTGGGTGCCTGAAAACGCGAAGCCTCGACTCCGGGCCTGTGGTCTCAACCGGTGTATTGCTGCCTGAGCCGCCTGCCTGAAGCCGCGGATGGTCTGAAAGCCACGAAAGCGGGCGAAGCCGCGCCAGTGAGCATGTTTGGAATCGATCTGCTCTTCCCGTATATGCGAGCTTGAGCAGCAGGAGCATTCGAGTTGCCTTATGCTACTGCTAGCATCTGCAAGGCCGTTTCAAGGATTCGCATCAGAAATCGTGAAGTGCACAGAACAGATCTGCGCAGACTTTTCCATCTGCGCTGAAGCACCTTGCCATTTCAACTGTCGACACGTTCCCTTTTAGGGATGTGCGACTGTGACAGCGCCATAAAGCTCAAGTCCAGCCAACGAACAGGCGCCTCCGTTCTAAATCAGGCTGGAAATCCAAGGTCCAAGAGGAACACTTGGTGGTCCGCCGCAGCTTCGCTGACCGGCGGAGGATCAAAGATCGTTGTTGTTAGTTTTCAACCATTCTGAGAGGGTACCTGTCGGATTGAAACCTATGCATGCAACACATTCTATACTGTTGTAGTTGTCATCTATTGCGACGAGTCTTTCAACAGCAGCTGCGCGGTATGCACTGATTCAATGAAGGAATGCAGGCCACCTGCAAGGGCTGGCAACTGCCAGGCTTCCAGCTTCTTCAGCGACCTGCAGAGCGCCATCGAAACTGTGAGAATACGGACAGTACAGCCAGCAGAGTGAGGTCACTGCTCCTTTGCACGCTCCAAGAGTTTCGCTGCAGTCTCACCTCGCATCCGCCACTCGAAACGACCGCTGAATCTGCAACGGTGCAGGCACTGACATGCGCTCACTCAGCCACTTGCTGGCTGGGTCATCTTGCAAGGCGTCTTCGAAATCTGCTGCAGCACCTCAAGCCGTTCGCAGCTCACAACAGTGGGGGTGTGCATAAGCGGGCATGTCAGCCAAGTTGCTTTGGTAGGCTCCTCGTCGATACTGAGCTTGACCACGCAGGCACCTCGAAAAAGAAAATGAAGCTGAGACTCTGCAGAGACTCGTTTTTGCAGCTGCTCGCTCTGCTCCGTCGAAGCCCCGGACAAGATCTCGGCAGAGGCGCCGTTGAGCCGCATTGCCTCCAACATCCAATCACTCGTGGAAACGCATTCAAAACTTAGCTCTTCTGCTTTCTTGGCCAACCTCGGTGCTGTCCGCAACCACCTCCTCATACTTGCCTGCTTGCACCAGGATAGCGACTGCGTCGCGTCTGGGCTCCAACGCAAGTGAGCCGCCACGGCGCAGCTGGATCTCGGCACGGAGCTTCCAAGCCTGCAGAGCGCACAGCCTAGAAGCTCCAGGGCTCCAAGCGGGCAAGCGGCCATGGCATGAAAGTGGCCAAGCTGGCCTCGGCTTCTTGAGGATCGCAAGAGATTGCCTCCGCAGTAACAGAGAGAACCCGACCCCCACAAAAGGAGCCAAGTGTTCCAAGTGTTTTCAAAGTGTTGCTTCCCCTCTCTGATCGCTGCGTGGCCTGGCTCAGGTCGGACACTGCTCCGGCAGGATCCGTTCGGCTTCTGGCCACCGCCCGCAAGTACCATGCATCAGCCTGCCAGCAAGACGGCGACTCTGCAGTATCATCAGACCAGATGGCCAGTGCTTCAGACTCAAGCAAGGCGCACAATGCCATGCACAGCCACTTGATTACGTAACTAGTCTGTTGTTCACCCCGTCTCTGGCACAGACCCAGCTTGCAACTTCCCCGTCCGGGGCGTCTTTTCAAGAGTGTCTTTTCAAGAGGATTTGAAACCAACAAGCCGCAGTGAGTCAGAAGACAGACGAAAATGGGGTAATGGCTCATTGGAAAGTGCACGTTGTGCCACAATTCGAGAAGGATAATACAAAGCTTGTGCTGCAAGCCTAGAGCGGGTGATAGCTACGAGAGCGATGGGTATAAGTTGGACAGCGCGTATCATCGAACAATCCTTCGGAGAAGGTGCGGACCCGCCCCGTCTCATCCGAGGCCAAGCCGGGCCCGACCACACTGAAACTTGAAAGAAGTGATCGGCACCCTTAAACTGAACCAAGCCCAATGTTGAGATTTTTTGCCTCCTACCAAAAGGGATTCCATTTGCTGTGCTCCCCCGAGAGCACGAAGAACCCTGCAGAGCTACTGTACAAGAAGTTTCTCGTGCAGGACATGCATAAGCTGGGGCGTGCTCAAGATTGTGCGCACACCATCAAACGCATGTTCTTCCTCACGTCAGAGAACACCCGGGCCGCGCGGGCCCCGCGGGCCTCGCGTCTGTCTCTTCGCAGCGCCGCGGTGCAATCCCGCATCGCTTCTGCATTCTGACCTGCTTCCAACCTCGCGCCATCTCGCCACACCATGCTGCCTCATGGAGACCCTTTCTTGATGCGTCCAGGACACCGAATCTTGGCGCCTGACAGCTCAAGAGGCATATGGAAAGCGTGCTATGAGCCGTTTTCTGGACTATAGTCCGCAGCCCGGCATCACCAACCCCCCCCCCCTCAGGGAGTAACGCTGCAGGTAGCTGTCAACTGTTGGATGCAATTTCACAGCCTCAGATAGTCGAAGCACCCTCATTTCTGCCAGCCAAAGACTGTGTCAGCAATTCCTGACCGATTCTGAGAGGCTGGCGCGTGAAGCATCTGACTCAGCACCTCCGTATGTTCTGTGTGCAAGTGTCAAGTGTGCTTGGAAGCATTTACAAGCCATCGGCTAGATGAAGAGACAAAGAGTCTTGTCCTAGTATGGACACTGCAACCGAAACTGAACTACAAGTCGACGCAAGTGTCCGGCTTCTGGATTCAACATGTTGCAGCTCGTCATGCCTACAGGAAATCGGTGTCGGTGGTGGGCGGCGCAGACGGAAGGAGGGGAAGGGTGAGAGAGGTGAAGGATGGTAAGGGGGGGGGGGGGGGGGGGG
>CAJNDV010002880.1:28118-41017 GCA_905221635.1 Symbiodinium sp. CCMP2456
GATGGATGGATGGATGGATGTACTTATTTATTTGCGCATTTATTGGTGCATGCATGTTAGTTTGCATGTAGGCATGCATGGATGCATGTCTGTATTTACGTATGTATGTAGGAACATGCTGCAACAATCATCTGCCTCCTTGGTCGGGCAAAGCCCCGTTGATGAGTAAGGTATTCATGGACACCTCGGCATCGGACCGCATGCTACTCCCATACAGGATGAAGCAGGTAGACCAATGTACGCCTAGCAGATGGTGCTCTTGCTGCCCAGAGGCGGCAACTGTCGCGAATTGAGCATCTACCCTGTCTGCTGGCGCATTTTTGCCATCGAGAAGCTGGGTGAAGAACTTGGATTTGCAGGTGTCAGGCGATACAACTCTCCCCAGAGACCGAAACAACCCTGTTTGTTTGTCGTACCAGCTGCCGAGACAGCTTGAGGCTCTGGTTCGAGCTAAGTCACGATAGCGAAGACATACACGACGCCAAGGAGAAGCAACAAAGCAAAAAACACGGAGCGAAGGGCCACCCCGATGGCCTTCAGCATCACCTAAGTATCGAAGCACAAGCTGGCCGAAAAATAGGCCTCGGAGCCTCTCGAAGCAGCGGTCAGCCAAGGAGTCTATTGAATGCAGCATAGGGATCGATGAATTACCAAGTCAAGAAGCGAACAGCTCAGGGCAGGCTCGCAGGAGCCGTGCCATTCGCGCCATGCGCGTTAGCCGGAAAAGTCGCAACACTCGAAGAAAGCTGGGGCTGCTCATGGCACCAGAACCCATCGCTGCCTGCGAAGGCTGTGCTGGCAAACACTCCTGTAATGGCACTTGGTAGTGACATGTAGAGATCTCTGCAAAAAACATGCAGTGAGGCCGCCTAGCCGGGTGCATATCTAACTCCGGATGGGATGTCACATCATGCAGGCACCTGAATGTTTAACTGCATCGAGGGCACAACTGCTACCGTGAGTATCCAGGTTTCGAAGACCTGAGACTTGCAGCAGGCAGCAGGTAGGCAGAAAGCCAAATGTTCTTGAAGGGTCTCGAACTGGAAGGTATGCAGTCAAGAAGCCATAAGCGCTACCAGGACTGAATCGAAGACAAACCAGCTGTCTCTCATGCAGTTCCTCTTGTATCGGAATGCAGCGAAGCGGATGGCCAGCTCCACGGAGAAGTACACGCAGAACAAATTCTCAACCACGATGAAAACAGGTTGTGCATCTACCAGCGTTGCAGCATCGTTTGAGTCCTTGGAGCGGTAAGGCTCATGGATACAAGGGCCGAAGAGTGCTGCCGCATTTACGCGGCGCCCGTCGCGGTTCATGCTGACTGCATCTGGGGGCAGTGTCGATCGCAATCCAGATAGAATTGACCGCGATCATGAAGAGAGTAATGTGCTCAAACAAGCTTGACCGAGCTATCCTGCACAAAGCTTCATGTGACCTATTTGGCATCGAATCAGAGACCTGAGGCCGCTAGATTCGTCCTAGAAGCAGGTGCCTTCAAATCTAAGCAGGTCGTCTGGTATGAAAACTTCTGACACGCAGCTGCACGACAGTGTCCTTTGCCATACTCCAGTTTCCTTGTAGAACATTGACACGTCGTATGTCTCTTTGCCTGAGGCTGCGAACACATGTGTTAGCATGTCCTGGGGGGAAGCTCGGGGCGAAAACGATATGAGGTGAGTGAGATTTGCTTACCAATGCAGCTGATGGTGCTCAAATTCTGCTTCAGCTGCCTCTTTAATGCATCCGCATCAACGAACACAGCCGCCTGCAACGCCAATCTCTGGTCCATGTACTGTCAGACCGTCCAGACAAACAACACAGGCCACATTGACTACTCTCAGCAGGTGACAGGGCAACTGAACAACGGCATTCCCATGCATTGGTGCCCATGTGCATCCGCTGAACCGGCCTCTCGAGCTGCAAACTGCAATTTTGCAAGTTCATCATCCTCATGGGACGGCTGGGCCGAAAGGGGCAGCGCGCTCTTGAGCTGTGACGGTGATGGTGATGGAGACGGAACCTCGAAGCAAGGAGCTGAGAGAAGCTGAGGCCTCGTCTGTCTTTGGCAGATGCTTGCCCAAACTTAGCTCTGGACAATCTGCGTCAGGCCGGCCGAATTTGAACCAAGGCCCTCAGCCGTTGCAGTTGCTGGCATCCACGGAGTCACCAGGATCCCACCATATTGCAATCTTGCGAGAGCTAGGGCCCAGGCCACCGTCCCCTCGCCGTCATCAGCCCAGGCCTGACAGCTGAAACCTTCATGGCCCTAGGCTAACGGCGGCCTTACCGGCCCTACTGGCGGCCCTGCAGCGAGGCCTCCCGGTTCATTGGGGAAAGATGTGGCCCATGTGGCCCTGAGGCGGCACCTGGCGCCAGGCATGCCGGCACAACGTTCAGGGACGCTCCCCTCTGCCCCGCTATCCGTGCTTACCCCGACAAGTAGAAGACACAGCAAGGCTACGGAACTCTCCTACGTGTCGCTGCAACCTTAACACTCTTCCGCCTGCAGCACGGTCTGGACCGTTTTCTTTTTCACGAACTGTTCCGGGCATCGGATGGCCTCAACCAAGCACGAGCAAGATTGGCAGCAAGCCAGGCATCTAAAGCCCGCCTTCCCACTCAGCCAATCTGACGCGAAGATCCTTGTTTTCACGATGCAAGACGGCAGCTTCCTGCAGACAAAGGCAACGAGCATGCGATGCACTGCCCTCTCCAAGAAATCATTGGGACGGGGCAGTCTCGAAAACCGATTCAAACCCGAGTCCTTCTCGTAGTCTTTCAGGGCTTCTACTTGCTTCTGAACAAGCAACCTTGAGTATTGCGGTGAGTGCGCCCTAGCGACAGCAAGACTCGTACTAACGGGCTTGACTGGCAGTCTACGAGCTGTAGACTGCAAGTCACTGCAGAGAAAAAGTGTCTCCAACGACAAGAACATGGAGTGGGTGCTGCTGGCTGCGACAAGGCGCGTCATGGACTCGCAGGTAGCAACAACAACTTGCTGGAGGCTGTCAACCTGAACGGCGCAGGCTCGAACTGTCCATGCAGGACTGCTTGGAGCATCTGTTGAGTTCATCTCAAGTTCAGAACCTGATGGAGCAGCTGCCCCATTCCGGGAAGATTCTTCTGATCGGGCACCTGCGGGCCAGCATGAAGCGAATTCCCCCATGACTTGTGAGGGATGGCTGGCAGCATCCAGGATCCCAGCCTTGTCCATCCCTAGCTCCTCCTGGGCAGGTACCATTCGATTCTAAGCAACCCGGGCACCAAGGGTACATTGATGCCCAGATCAAAAGGCCAAGCGTCTACCTGTAGGAAAGCCTCAAACTCGCCGGACGGCTCATGGCCGCCACTGCTGAACGGCATGCGACCTCGAAATTAATAGCCTCGGCGGTCGGCGCATTGTTTCAAGCTCTCTCCACACCACCGCTCCGAGTACTTGCACAAGGCTGGCTGAGCTCATGTCTCAAACTGTCCCCGGTGCAACCGCCGACGGGCACCCCGACTTCCACTTGTCAAGAAACTAACAACCCCGGGCTTGACCCATGGGGCTGCGGTCGCCAAGCGAGTCAAGATCCAACCCTTCTACAGGCAAAACACAACATCTTCTGTGAGAGAGAAGCATTGAGCCCTCACGTCCCTGCAGTCCTGCCTCTGGAGGGACGTCCGGCCAAAGGCCCGAGCCAAGTCACCTTAACAAGGAGTGGAGCCGGCAGAGCCATTCCAGCAGAAAGATCCCGGCCATTGAACTTCCTTTCCGTGAGCTGGAGCGGAGACCAAGTCTGTCCTGTGTTAGGACGGCCTGATATTCAGCCTGTCTTATTGACAGCTGGACGCTGCACAGCAGTCAGTAGTAAGTCGTGTCTTTCGTGACATGACGTGGAAAGCAGAGCGGCTTGTCGATCTGCCCAATACAAGCCCATATGTAGTTGCCGAGCATCACTGGTGAAACGTCGTAGCCTTTCATCTGTGCAATCCTGGCATCTGCAGGCTCGGTCGACAGAATCGGAAGGCTTTAGATTGATTCCGAATGCTTCGAAGATTGCTACTATCATGGACTGGGCCGGTCTACAAAGCAAAATCATTGGATGCTACGAACCTATACCACAGAAGACACTGCTTTCGAGAAGCGAAGCCATATCTTCCAGCGCAGCAATGGCCGCAGCACGCAAGGCCACTTCGGCAGCGCCGCCGCTCGGAAGGGGAGTATGCAGGTCCAGTTGGGTCGTCAGCTCCTTAGACACGGAAATGTCCGTATAGACTGCAACGCATGCAACCAGCCCTCCATACATGTACCATCGCGTCCGAGGTTCCAGGGTCGTCTTCACCACATGCTCCCGTCGTAGAACGCTAATCACAAGCGGATCCACATTGGCAGTGAGCATCTTGATATCTGCAAACTCGAAGCGGTCATCCCGAAGATGGAAGCGCTCCTTGCCGCATGTTCTAGATTCTAGAACATGCCTTGTAGAATTTGACAAGCAAAAAAGCCTCTTCATGGGAGCTTTACTACATGATTCACAGCAAGGTCACATACAACTCGTTCACCACACTCTGGGCTTTCTTGTAGAAGTAAACCGGGAGCCCACCAAACTTGTCAACATCCTGCGGATGCTCAATGATGCGCAGACTGCACGCTCTCAGACGCTCACCACCTCTGACAAATACAGTGCTAGTACAGGTATGGGAGCTCTCTTGCAGTGAGGCAGAAAGCCAGGGCCTGAAAACAGCTCCTTGGCTATGGCAGAGCAATGAGGCATCGCGGCGTCGCGTGGAATGTGATCTGAAGTTTCGGAAAGCTGCGGGAAGGTTTCTGCCAGCACCTGGACCAGCTTGGAGGCCGCTGTTGCATCTTTGTAGAAGCCATTCACGGAGAACATGACGAACTCTTGGAGATTCCTCACAGAAAAAATGAACCATGCTTGCCTCGTGCGCCTGATGAAAGTCGACTCTGTCAGAGCGAATCGAGCTGCGGATAGCCCTTTTCCAACAAGGTCTCGCCCAGCTCGCGGAGAACCTTACCGGCAGCCGCAACCACAGGCCGAAACCGAAACGGAGGAAGTGGGAACCCGCGAGCCGGCCAAGTCGCCGTATGCAGCTTTTGCACATACCTCAGATTGACTCTACGGTTTAGGGTTTAGGGTTTCAGCACTCACTCTCGAACTAGGGTTTAGGGTTTAGGGTTTAGGGTTTAGGGCAAGTTTAGGGTTTAGGGTTTAGGGTCTACAGTCTGTCCACAGGCAGCGTCGTGCGACCTCTGCGAGTAAGGGGCTCTTGCAGCACCTCGCTCTGCAACCCGAAGTACTTGGCAACGTCAGACACGCGAAGACTGCAGAGCCAGTCCTTGATACCGAATTGTTACCGAAATCTCAAGAAGTCAAACACCACGATTGTGAACTCCAGGAAGTCAATAGCGCAAGCAAGTGGCGGCGCGCCCGTCTGGACATGCTGCAAGAATTTTATCCAGACCAGCCCGCACCTCCACAAGGGCCGGAACACTCCCGGTGACCAGGTCTGCAGGCCGGTGCTTCGCTTCGCAGCGGGCTTCAAGGATGTCCAATGCAATCGTTTCGGTTAACTTTTCGAGTGGAGCCCCCTCGCAACCACCGCCAATACAATGAAAGGCCCCCCCAACTTTCACAAGTCTATGTCTATGTAAAGTCTAGTCTAGAATTATAAGAAGCTTTGCCGGCCACAGGTGGTCTGCGCGCTTGAAAATTCCATTCCAGAACCTGGTCAAGGTATGCCGGCTTGCGTTTGCGTTTTGTTTGCATTGACATGTTTTTGCATTTGGTGTGTGCGTGACTTTTGTGTTTTGTGTGAGAGAATCAAAACAGCGCCAAACCTGCAACACAACAAAAAAGCAAAACATGATTCTGAACCCCTACCCAGTCTGTGGCCCAGAGATTCTTATAAGTCCAGAAACTGTAGAACTAAATTCTAAACTAAGATGCACCGTCTGCCAGGGGCCAAGGCCATGGTGGGCATGAAGCTCCATGCGCCAGCCGGAGCCGAAGTCCATGGCTCCAGCAAGGCAGATCAGTGCCGCCTCCTGGGAGACAACCCTAGGACTTGACTTCCTTCATGAACTCATCTCAACTTCGGTGCTTCAACGGAAGCTCGCGTCATGCCTCCGACGCTTGCGGAAGCTTAGGGGCCCAGAGGCCCAGATTCGGAAGATAGGCCAGCTACGGTACTGAAGATTTAGACTTCGCACGCCCTCTTAAAATCGGTGCCAAACCCACGGGCAGTTCCCTTTTGGATGAAGTTGGCTGGACAACTCGATGACTGGATGGATGACTAAATTTTGGCGGCGCGCCTCACCGACTGCCTGCGATGATCCCGCGGTGCAAGAGGCCTCACATCTCAGGGGTTGTTCGCTTGGGGCACGGTTCGAGAAAAACTAAGCTTCAAGCATCCATGGGCTGATCTGCCAGCGCACACATGTCCTCAACGCTGGCCCAGCTGCATTGAAACAGAACCCATCAACAAGCTGGAAGACACGCTGATGTTCCGGTCTCTCGCTGCCAAACGCGAAGGCTAAGCCAAACCATTGCACTCCCCTGGTCCATTCAGTGAAGCATCATCGAAATTCAATGATGCCGCGAAGCAGGCAGTGTTCATGCGGCTCGCCCATGCCGGTGCCTCGGCTGTTGGAACTCTTACGACAGACTCTGGCGCGCCGGACAGCCCACGCAGGACTTGCAGGACCATGGCCTCGAGCTTGGAAGCCTCGTATCAGGACTGCCACAGCAAGATGAAAGATTCCTCTGGAAGCGCAAGGCTGCGTGCCGGCCAGGGGCTACATCTTGCAGAGCACCGCAGGAGTGGCGCACACGTTCTGGATAGGGCATGTCCAACATGTGCCTTGCGAGTCGAGGCTTTCAAACTATGTTGCACGCCCTATCTCATGTTGATAGAGGAATGACTTCTCTGCAGCACACGTGCATAAAGATAGGCCATGCAATAACGTGATGACAACCACGAAGCAAACAAGCATGCACACACACACACACACACACACCCGCGACCAGTTGGGCGTACTGATGGCTGGATTTAGCTGTTGCGAAAGAGCTGGATGGCTGGTTGTGTTGCCTGCTTGTTGGCTCCGAAAACGGCTCAGATCGCGGAAACCGTGCATGTTTCATGTGCAAACCCTCAGCCAGCTGAATGTTCCCGCCTGTGCGAACACAGGCTTCCGAATGCTGCAAAGATTGAGGATTCTAGAAGTTATTAAGTTTATCATCACAGTTCAGGTACATGAGATTGATCAGACCTCATGTCCTGGCAACCTGACTGGAGCTTCGTTGCACCAGCCCCTTCAAGTGCCCCTGGTGCCCCTGCAAAATTGTTCACTGCCATCCCTCAGGAAATGGCAATAGCTGTCGAAGAAATGCATTCGGATGGGAATGCACTTCGATGGGACATGACTCCCTCAAGTTCAGACCGAGAACCATACCCACACACACACACACAGGCTAGCTGTAGCGTAGCTTCATCATGCTCGAGCCAGGCAGAGTGGAACTATCCTTTGGACAGGGCACCCGAAATCGGGGAAGCCGAAGACCTTGAGCCATGGATCATCCGCAAGGGCCATCGGCAGCAGGCGCGAGGTAACAACTTCTTTTCGCTCTTTCTCCGACTCTAAATTCCACTTGACTCTCTGCAGGTATGTGCTGGTTCAAGCCTGGATATGCATTCATGCAGGTTCTCCGAAGTGTGTGACGAGGCATGGAAGTGAACCTCAAGAATCTGAACTTCTATTTGTCTCCCCAGCCAGTCCTGTGTTTATCCTGCTACATGAGCCAAGCAGATTTGGGGACAGGCCATCGCTCGAACAGCCAACAAGCAGTGCTTCGGCACCTTTTGGCTGCATGATCGCGCATGCAGGTGCCGATAAGCTGAATGGTTCGAACATGCAGAGCAGTAATTAGTCTTATTGAAGGGATACCCTCCGATCAGAGCCGTATCTTGGACTTCTGCATCGGGTCCACAGCCTCATGCGCGAGCACTCGTCGCAAATGTCAACACTGTCTGTTCATGTTGGTGTTGTTTGCAACTGTGCAGCCGAAAAGTCGCACCCAGACTACAGTAACTACGTGTAGATTTCGATTCAGGTGCAGCAAGGAAGCTTAGCAAAACATGAATGGCCAGCGACGCACGGTGCCTCAGGTGAGGTCCATCGCAGGCCCGGGCGGCTGGCAAGGCCTTGCCTGCTCAAGGAGTCTATGCCGTGACTTGCAGAAACCTCTCGTCGATTGGGCTTGCGTGGCCTGAGGAATCATTGAAGACGGCGCTGGCTGTGGAACTGCGCAGCCTTTGCACTCCAGCTACCGAGCTGTAAAACATGGCCAGCTGTGAGGATCTGACCTCCATTCATCACAGGGAACGCCCCCTGCGCAGGGGCTGGAGCTAAGGCATCATGCATAAGACTTCAAAACGACTTTTGGACTTGTGGCAGATCAGGACCTGTGCGACTTGTGGAGCCAGAGGTCTGCAGCCAGCAAGTCCCATGAATGGAGGTACCATGGCCTCTGCCGCATTCGAGAGTTCCGTGAGCACAGAAGCCTCGAACGTCGGAAAGACAGCTGAGCCTGACCGTGGGCCGGCATCTGGGGCCTCAGGGGCAACCTGGCAGTCGGTCTTGGTGATCTTAGCGGTAGATTCTGGGTATTCTAGATGCTGACACTCTCCAGTCGCACTGGAAGCTGAATGCTGCAGAAAGCAGCCACAAAGTATGATAAACTTGCATCCCGTCATGCGGAATAGCGGCTGCTGCATGGGCGCAGGCGGTGGGCCATGGGCAAACTGGAGAGCCTGCAGCTTGTCATGAGCTTCGAATGGGGCACGGAACATCCACCATCAAACTGGGACTATCCTGGCCCTGGCCAAGTTGAGCCTGCACGGTTGGATTGCCTGGAGCCTGGATGCTAGGCATTCGCTGTGGACCTGCCCGGGGCACAAGTCTGAAGACTGCCTGTGTTGCAAGATGTATCCCAAAAACATGCGAATGCGTGAATCCGAGGGGCTAACACGTGTAGTTTAGTGCAGCGCGAAACTGTCTCGTTGGAGGGTTGACTCCGGGTTGACCCCCACCCTTCCAATCTGCATGCCCGCCATGTCAGAAGGCAGGATGGGTTGTGGAATAGTGCACTTTCTTCAAAATTTCAAGACTGGCAGGATTCTTTGCCACCCGCAGAGCTGACCAAGTCGCACCGCAGGGACTTCGTCCGAACTGAAAGGAAGCGAAGAAGCGCGAACTCCAAGGACAGCCATACTCTCCGGAGTGGAAGGCCCAGAAAAGATCATACGCGAGGAATATGCAGCACCGCCGCGAACAAACAACTTGGATTCTACCAGACAGCGACGGCTGGCCGGATCATGCGTCATAGTCATAGCATGCCCGTCCACAACGTGCACTGCTGGTTGGAGTGTTGGGTACAGCAGTTCGTCGCAGCAGAATCGAAGATGTGCTGCGATCCGACTTGGTGAATGCTGCAGGCCTGCAAGCATTTTCTGTTCGTTGGCACCGAATTCCCTGCAATCGCGGTTAGAGAGCTTATGCTTGCTGCTGTGCCCGTCCCGATAGCAGAAGCAGCCTTAATCACATGGCCATCTGCAGGAGGAGGCATGACCCAGCATCACAAGAACCGAGGTGCAAATGTTGCCTGGGCATGGCGACGGCACCATGGCCGGCACCTCAGCTCCTCCTCCCCTACAGTAAATCTCGGCCTGAACCTGCATTCTCATGATTTCTCATGGCTGCCAACAATGACGCGCCGTACAATGGCAGCGTGGCAACCTGCTGTCTGAAGTCAAGGCGCTGTACATGGCACCACCTGCTGTTGAGGCATGGCCACAGCTGGCGACGCCATTTGCCTACAGCGCCCGCAGACTCTCGATGCAGTGTGGGGGAAACTTCAACGTGACACATAAATAGTAAAACTTCAGGGCACGCTGCGCTTGTGGTGCCACGCTGAAATGGTTTGCCACAGGGGCGTGTCTGCTCTCTGCAGCCGCCTGTGCAGCTTCCGCTGCCTCCGCGTTTGAGCTTTGCATCAGACTCATCAGAGCTTCCAAGATCCACATCGAGCCTTGGCCGCGGCCTCAGCAGCATCAGCAGCTTGCCTGGCTCGCCTCCCATGGCTTCGGCTCTGCCCTCTCCTTCTCCTACTCTGGTGATACAAATCAAGGAGACTGACACCAAAATAAACCAAACAAACGAGTCTTCACCAGTCTTCGCCTCACTGCTGCCCGCAACTCCTCCAAGGAGTCAGTAGCAGCCGCCGCCTGCGCCTGATGCAGTGCCTGGACTATGACTGCACGTGGCATACTCAAACTCGGACTCTTCACCACTCTTGTTCGGATGCCCCGTCTTCCCGTCTCCTCACCCGTCATGTCAGGACAGGCCTGCTGCGCAGAGCCCGCATTCGCCCTTGCCAGACCCTCTGCTTCCTCTCGCAGGCTAAAAACCCACACCGAAGAAATTAGCAAGTTCATAAGCCGCGTATACGAAAAGTCATGTCTGTCGACAAAGCTTGCACGTGGAGTCCTGCACAGCACGGCTCGCGGCGCTCAGGTCTTCCTGTCGCGGGTGGCCCGCCACAGCCCGACAAACCAAGCCGAGCTGGATGCAAACGACTCCACCCGGCTCTCGGCAGAGCTCTCAGAATTCTGCCTTCACCTCAAGCGTCTCCTTGGGGGGTGGGGAGTCGGCACCTGACGAGATGTTTGAGCACTGGCTCGCCATCACCAGCTTCAGGGGCAGTGAGGCCACCACCATCGTCCAGCACCGTGGCTGACCGGATGTAGGTCAGCTTCGGAAAGTTTGTCTGGAGGTACAGGTTCCTGAGAGCATCCATGCACGCGACAAAAGTGGATTGAGGGTGGGAAGTGCTGCAAAGACACCCCTCGGCATTTATTCTGCTTGTGTCCTCAGATAAGAACGTGCTGGAAAACGCACGGCATGCACTTCAACCCCATTCGAGATACATGTTGATGCTCATGGCGACCGTTGAAACCCTGCAGAACACATACGGCTCTTAACAATTAATAATAAAACAAATATCTACCTACGAAACGCTGGCAGAAGTGCAAGCTCGTATACAGAGCCCCGGGCAGGGCCCTGCCCACCAAACTCCACGATGTCGCCTCGGCCAAACTGCCGAAGCAAAAAGATGCCAAGAAGGGAACATGCGTGCAGTGCTTTAAAGCTTTAAAGCTGTCAAGAGATCCATTCTGCGATCTGGTCACCATAAACTGTTTCAACGTAGTCCAGCACATCCAGCGAGGCCTTCACACTCAAACGCTCTAAAGTTCTATTGATCACGCAAACAACAAAGCCTCTGCCACGGCCCCAATTGGCGTCTCCTTCTTGAGACGGCTTCCCATGCACCCGCAAGTGGCCGTCTTTCAAGCATGCACTCCAGAACCCTGCAGGTCCCACGACTTGTCGCCCAAGCAGTGGGACATGTCGCCCGTGCAAATGAAGAGCGTAGATTTTCGAGCATTTGGGCCTCCCGCACAATGAATGCAGCTGGCTACCTGTGCTTCAGCCTGCCTGAACTTAGCTTTGCAAGCCCATCCAGCCTATTGCAGCAAAGCTCACAGCACCCAGCAAGAAAGGCACTCCTGTTGCGCGGATCTCATCCATTTGGATGATTTGTCTTACTGACGTGTGGAAGGTCATCCGAAGGCCTGTTGGTGGGTCGTCCGGTATGGGTGGCCACGGTCGCTTTGGTGGCAGGCCGAACTGGGAGATGCAACCCTGGCAGGGGATGTGCTAGCAGTCCGAGGCACTCCTGACCAACTCGACAACTGCCTTGATCGCCCGATAAAAAGCGAGATTGCTGAGATCTCCTGAAGTGGCCAGTTCCAAGAATCCTGAGCACAACACACACTTGTCTTGTAGCATCTGTGCTGCACTCTGGCAACGGCCACGGCGAACCGTTCCAGTGCTATCTGTCGAGATGCGGCGTGTGCCGTGTGGTGCCCAATCCTTGGCAACAAACTATCGGCACTGCAGGCTGCCGGCTTCGCGAAAGGTAGCAGAGGCCATCACGGGCCTCACAATGATATCGATAACCCCCACTGTTGTGTCCAACCTTTCGGCTCACACTTCACAATGGACTTAACCGCCTGCGCTGCCCACCTCACGGTGTATGCCACGGGCTGCTCAGACAATGTAGGCTTGGGGCTTTCCTGCAGCCAATAACCGTGCGCGCTTTGCACTTGAAAATGATGTCCGACGCAAGCAAACAGCTCGGTCATCTCGCTGATTATGTCCTCCTGCGCCGGCTGGATTACTGGCGCACTCCTTCCGTGCAGCCGTCTCGCAGGTCGCAGCTGTCACTGTGGCTGACGAAGCAGTCCTCATCACCTCGCTAGTGGCGCTCGCATCCTCCAAGCAGGAGACCAAGATATTGCTAGGCTATGCTAGGCTAGTCGGCTAGCCGGCTGGTAGCTGGTCCTGTGTAGGCGCTATCGCCTCAGCGTCGTATCCAGAAGCGCTTAGGTCTCTGCTCTTCGCATCTCTTCGCCTCTTCGACCTTCAGGTCCCACTCAGCGCTGCCCTCAGCCTGGCTCAGGACCTGGGCCCAGCCGGAGTTCGAGGCCTTCGAGGTCTCGACAAGAAAGCGCTAAGCCGCTAAGCCGAGGGCCAAGACGCTTCCACCGCCACAGCTGTCCGGAACTCGGATCCGAACCTTCTCGGAGCCACCCCTGACAGGCCTCAGACTCTCCCAAGGAGCCCAATCTTCCGAAATGGCCGCAAGGCTGCACTCAGCCCACGACACATCCAACAAGGTGCCAGGCATCGCCTGGGACCCAGACGGCGGATTGCTGGATACTGTAGGCGCCATTCAGAGCACAGCTTCGATATCAAGCAAAGGCTCGCCATCTGG
>CAJNDV010002880.1:55520-100928 GCA_905221635.1 Symbiodinium sp. CCMP2456
TACTACTCATACTACGAACCCCAGACACGGCCAGAGATTTACTGTTGCCACCCCAACCCAAACCCCGCCCCAAGAGACGCCCGCGCAAAACGACCTAGGGGGGAGTGGTGGTTCATTAAATGGAAACTAACATTAGTGGTAGTGGTAGTGGTAGTCGTAGTGGTAGTGGCAGTGGTAGTGGTCGTCGTCGTCGTAGTCCTACTGCAACAACCACCAGACGACGACAACACCACCACCACCACCACCACCTCCACCACCACCACCCCGACTACTGAGTCATTACTACCACCACTGCTTTTTTCGGTGCCACGACTAAGTTTACACAGAGTACGCAAGCACCAAACACCAGGGCCAAGGTGACAGATAATAGATCGACAGCAGGTGAAGAATGAACCAACAGGAGACAGCCGCCACAAAAAGAGCAAAAGCAGCAGCAACAACGACAACAACAACAACAACAACAACAACAACAACGACGACGACAACGACAACGACAACAACAACAACAACAACAACAACAACAACAAGAAGAACAAGGCACGTAGCCATTCGCCACCCTGCAAAGTTTTGCAAGCTTTGACACGCTTTTGACTCGCACTGTGGCTTTGGCGCAAAGAGGCTTTAACAACATGCTTTTTTGACATGCATGTGGTTAGACCTGGGCACATTGTAACTGAGAGGCGGAGCAAGGCCACGCGAACACTTCTCACTGCGTGCGGAGGGCCTCTACCAAAGCCGTCTCCAAGGGCTTGTTCAGGCACAGAGCATTGTGTCTCCAGACATATTTGAAAGCGCTTCCAGATATCCGGATGAGAGGTCTTGATGAGCGAGCCTGAGTTCTTGCCAACTTGTTGTTCGATCTGGGTCCTGTGGGGCTTGGCAGTGAACTGTGCGGCCTGGTGGTTGACCTGATGCAGCTTGATGCCACAGAAAACCTTCTTGACCAACGCTGGGTAGACACAGGCGACATGCTAGAGGGCAACGGGAATGTTGCTAACCCTTGGGTCTGTGAGTCGAACAGTGTTTTTGACAGACAGAAGCTCTTGGCAGGTCTTTGATGCCGTCGCAATAGTCGGCACGGTATCATCTCCGCCAACCCCACCCCCTAACCCCAGTAGCATCACATCAAGCGTCATCACGCCAAACCAAAGGTACCACGACCGCCTCTTGAGCCTGAATGGGCACGTACTTGAATGGTAAATATTGTAAGAAGCACAAGGTCACCAGATGTCTAGTCCAACACATCGTGCAAGGGATGCATGCAGACATACATTTGTCTTCTTTGGATTTCAGTCACACATTTCGTCGTCAGGGAACTCGGAACCCAAGCCCAACAACTTCTTCGCAAGACCTGACATCACCAGATCGTGATATTCGGGCTCTCTTATCCTGTCTCAACTCCCACAACGCTTCTCGCACGAACCAAAAATAGACGAACATCTGGTGGCACATGCTTGCACCAACGAAACAGCTCAAGAAATGAGTTGTGAGTTCAGATGAGAGCCCTGCCCGGCATTGGTCAAAAAAGCTTGCTGCCTGCACACGCCACAGACAGTCTGAACGCGAAGGAAGGGTTCACCTCACAAAGGCGCCTTCTGCAGCATCTGACAGCGAACAACACGTCTCCGCGTCTGCAGATGGACCTGACCGGTGAGCGGTCACAGGCGAGCACACGAACACGACACGCATTCGCGAGGTCGAAGGGTCGGACTGCGGCTTCGTTGCACTTCTTCACGTCATCAAAGTTGAGGGTCAACCTTCTGCCCAGATGCTGAGTGCAATCACAGAGGACCCCCGACTCCCTGCAAGTCACTGGCGTAAAATACGTGCTAACCGGCGGATTGTACCTTGAGGCTCAGGAACTGAGGAGACAAAGTCTCTGCTCACACGCTTGTAGCGCACGCGATAGCCTCTCCTGGCCGCATGCCAGGCTTGTGCGCATTCATTCCAATCCTGATCGACAAGATCATTCAGAGCCATTTTAACCGTGCTGGTGATCAATCTGTTCGAGGAATGTGCCGCTTTGCTGGGGCGATGGCTGAAGCGTTCTGGGATCACTCCTGTCAATCAGCGACTGCACCTGTTCGCGCGAAAACAGGCACCCATCCGGCTCCACACTCACTCGAAGAGACCGCCGGCCTGCCAAATCGGCCAAACAGTCGTCACCTACTTAGAACAGGGAAGCTCAGGTCAGGCGGATTCCATAATGCGAGACCTAGGGCCTAGGGATCCTTCGTCCCATCTCAATGCAAGTGTGCAACGGGCTGAGACCACGGCGGTGCTTGAGCTGTCGCTGCCAACATCAGGTTCAGCCTTGCAGCAAAACCCTAACGAAAAGCTCGGCCACCAAGTCTGAATGCAATCTCGGCGGCCAGGATTAGCCAAGCGGGATCCAGCAGCAACTGCCGCTTCGCCCTCGGAATGGAGGCTCTTAGTGTCAAGGAGTTTCACAAGAACCTCTTGCCGTTGCTCAGGTCTACGCTTTTTCGTGGCCATGCTACAGGAGATGCCTGGCGTCTGTAAGGCACAAGACAAGACAGACTCCATCATACAATCATCTTGTCACACGATTTTCGATTCAAGCACGAGAGGGCACGACCCCAGATCTATGTGTCACTCTCTGGTGACTCCTACGAACAAAGAAATGCCAGCGATATCTTCAAGATAGGTGGCATTCTGCGAAGCACGACAGTTCCGTAGCAAGAGCAGGACAAGCCCATGTGAACTCGACCCCGGCTCAATCAAAGAGCAGAAGGCTAATCAAGCGGAACTGGTGCAACCGGCCTACGAATCGGCAACACCTTTGGAGAGCTTTAGCGCAATGCAAAGGAATGGCTGCATGCGCCTCCTCTCTGTTGCGATGATACTGCTACTAGAACTTCTGTTCAATGTTGGGTGATCTTCAACCAAGCTCGCTAATTTGTCCAGCTTGCTTTGACTGGACCCGGGAAGCTGCCGGACTGCAAATTCCCAATTCGTGCAAGCAAAAATCGCCCACCTTGCGCCCAAATGTGCAGGTGGTGACTTTGCCGACTAATTTGGTCCGCTGTGTGCAACTCGCACGGACTGAAATGCTGAAAGCCACAGGCTTTTCTACGCATGCAATACAGGCAGACTGGAACACCTCTTCCAGTATGCATTCGCCGAATGGCCGCACCTTGTTCGTCGAGTCAGGGGGTTTGCCGCTTGCACATGCAACACAGCATGTGTAGACAAAACCCGAATCCATTGCGCGAAATGCTTCCGTGCTTGGGCACATATCGATGTGCTTGTTCTCGTGGCTGTGCCTTGCCAATACCCATAGTTTGTGAGCACTCCGACAACAGGGAGGGCCCACCACGGGGAGACGAGATCAGGTGGAAGCAAGTCTCCGAACGCAACAAATTCTGGGTCACAGGCTGCAGATCTCTCGCGTGACGATATGCATTTGCGACCTCGTTCCTCGGACCAAGAATTGCTTCAGCGTCGCAACCGCATGCTTCGGCAAAGTCTCTGGATCTATGCTCCTTTTATTGGCATGGAAAGAAGGACACAGACGAACTCATAGTGCATGTAAGGTATTTTGATGGAATCCCAAGGGGTGAAGGCATGCGAAAGAATCACAGATCGGAAGGGTACTGTACATAAACATGCCCCTGTGGTTGATCAGTGAGGTGCTTCGGCTCGTGCCTTCAAAAAGGGTTGCAGGATGGCAGGTGCGTGCAGAAGAACTGATGAAAAATGAGGTCTTCTCCGCATGTTCACCATTGTCCCAACGAAAAAACACAAAGTGCCAGAATCTGCTGGGTAGCTTGAATGCCGTGTCTGCGCGCCTGGCTTTCTCTGTTCTCCGATCTGCCGTATCTTGCATTTCCAAGTAATGCCTGTGATCACACTCCTTGGCAAAACCATCTTGCGCACGCCCAATACTCAACTGCCGGCAAGCGCAAGCCATACACGCACTTGGAAGCCGTCAAGCTACCACGTTCTTCTTCAGCTGATCCTTCGCACGAGCCTGGGCTCAGACGAAGCTCACCGGGCCTTTGGTCATGATTGGGAATGTCTACTGCGGCGGCCCAATGTCCGCACGGCCATGACAAGTTGCCTTCAGGTGGTCTTGCTTCCGCTGCTCCGTCAGCAGCCGATCCTGACGCCGAAAGACTTCCCTGTTGAGGCCAGAGACTTGGTCCTTAGCTCAAAGGCACAAAGTGTGTCTTATTGACTTAGACTAAGCCGCAGTAAGTATCGCCGACCCACGCCAGAACTAAGGAACTGCGGCAATGGATCTGCATTCTGCTTTGCTTCGAGGGCATCTTGACTGCTCAGCTGAAACTGCTGCTTCGTTGCAATCCTTGGCCGCCAATTTCAACTTGACAACGGTTTCGAGTCATCACAGCCTCTTCACCTCGTCGTGGCCATAGTGCCGCTCAGGTGAGATACGTACCGTGCAACTCTCAACAGTGCAGACTCGGACTCTCTTGCAGTTCCTTTCGTAATCGCCGTTCTGCTTCCTGGCACAGCAAGAAGCAGCAGATGTCATTTCGACCGAGCGCAGAAGTAGTTCTAAAGAGACCAGAAGCAGCCTTCTTTTCCTTCTTCTTGGACTCCAGCCTGGCGGCTACCTCTATGAGCACATCCTCTCTGTGCCTGTCTTTCCTCATCTTCCCGAACACAAGTCGCGAATATGACTGCTTCCTGGACAACACAAAGCTCCCGTGCCGGCACCTTCGCCTGGTTCTTTAGAGCAGGAGTTTTATGTAGACAAACCTCAAACTCAACCCACGGGACAAGTCTGCCGCAGATCCGTACAAGCATCTTGGCTTCCTCAGCCACCTTTTGCTTTCCTGGGAGACTCCCAAGTCACAGCTGAAACTGACATTCATCACGACTCCTTGCAGAAAAGGATCTGGCATGATCTCTGCTCTCCAGCAAGTGCTCTTTTGCTTGCTCTCGAACCCGCGCTAACAGTTGCACCTTCTCAGTCAGAATGCTCTCCTTCTCGGCCTGCCGAAAGGGAGCAGGCCAGCGCTTTCCCCAGCTAGCTCCGGTGTGGGGCGAGGGGGGCGGGCGTGTGCGAAGAGGGGTCGGGGCCGTTGGAGCTACAGTCAGAGAGAGGGCCGGTTCTTCACACCATCTGCAGGTTTTCCCAGGACCTGGAGTGAGAATCGTCGTCCTCCTTGCACCAAGTTGCATGTTTCACTTACCTAAATCGCAGGTTTGTGACGTCATTTAGCAGGTGTACATCATAGTACTGTACCTACCTCTGCCTCTTGCCAGTTCCGGTGTTTGTTTCCAAACACGATCCCAGTTCATCCGCACAGACTCTTGTGGATTGGGGAACTGGATGTTGTGACAGGCTTTTTTGCTCGTAATGACCAATGAATCTGTTGCAGCTTGATCTTGGTACTTCATGCAAACGCTTACAGAACGCCCGCTTCACAACTCAATTGACCCTTGTCCGAGTGTAAGCGCCGAAATTGACCCTAAGTTGTAAGGCATGACTGATGACTGGTAATGTGATTCCGCAGTTCAACAGCTTGTCTGGCCCCAGTCGCTCAGCAGAGCATGCGCGGTCTGCTTGTGCATGTCTACTAATTCTAGCTTGACTGAAAGAGAAAATGTTGAAAGGACACACAAGAGCGAGAGAGAGAGAGAGAGAGCGAGAGAGAGATATAGAGAGAGAGAGATATAGAGAGAGAGAGAGATATAGACAGATAGATAGATAGATAGATAGATAGATAGATATTTTGGCTGCGCCTCCCCCCAATGGTATCCCCTATGGCGAGGGGCCTTGAGCTTGCGTGTGGAATGGTTGGGTGGTTTGGTTCAGGCTTGGGGTCCCTCTTCCCCCTGTGGCGTGGTTTCGGGGTTTAGGGCTAAACTGTATGATATTGTTGAGAGCGGTCGCATGCAAGGCATCATGTCTTTTGTGTTTGGGTGAGTGTTGCAGCCAATAGTGCTGACATTCGTCTTTCTCGCTCTTTCGCTCCGCTTGCTCTGCGTCTCGCTGCTGCTTCAGCCAATTTGCTCGTTCTGTAAAGTCCCTGCCTCTTACACGGACATTCAGTGCAGGCTCAAACATAAACGCAGGACCTCTTTTAGGTCATCAGAGCCAGGTCAGCGTTTCAGCATCTTGCCGGTGCTACTACCAGCTTCCACCCGCACCTCCTCCACCGTCACAGGATCCGCCTCCAAAGCCACCAACACTTGATTCCACGCTGGGGCTGTGCTCCAGCCAGCTCGCCCCGTCCCAGCCAGCTCGATCAGCCAGCTCGTCCAGCCCCAGCCAGCTCCGATTGCAGCTTGAGTTTTGGTGCTCGAAGTGCTGCTGCCACAGCTCCTGTTGCTCGGACGCTCCGAGATCTTGGAACTGCCGGTCTAAAGCTTCTCGGAGCTGCCGAACTGTATCTGCCGAGGCCAAGTCGAGAACAACCGGAGCTGTCCCTGTCGATCTCAAACGAGGACGGTCGGCTCTGCATAGAGGGCAGGTGCTGGAGTGGCTTAACCATTTCGACACGCAACGCTCATGAGCGAGATGCCCGCACCTTAGCAGCTCGACATCGCCAACCACGCCTGTCTGCCTGTTGGGGTCGAGAAAATCCTTGGCACGTAGGGCCGTGTCGCTCAAGCAATCCAGACAAACGGGACAGACAGTGGTCTCGAGGTTCTCACTGGATGATCTTGCATGCAGGGTATCCACAAGCCGTTTCAAGCGGCTTGCTCGTTCAGCGTATGCTTGCTTTCGTTTGCGGCATCGACGCCACACAATCCAAGCCCAAATGAAAAGGGCCACGGTCACACCTAGAGCAATCGGCCTCAGTCGGCGCCAGACTTGCCGCCACCAGATGGCATTGACAATTCCGCGTGCCACCGTTTCAACCGCCGCATCCACGTCGCCATGTTTTAGACATCTGCTAGCATCGCCCAATATGTTCTGGCAGGCATCATCCGGCAGAAGCGTTCGTATTCCTCGCCCTGTCACGATGCGATGCTCCCGCTGCTGTAGTGCGAGAACGTACAGCACTCCGTCGTGGACCGTTCTGCTGCCGATTCCCCAGAAATCGAAGAGCTCCTTGCAGAACTTCTCGAAATTTGGCTGCAAAGTTCGCGATATTACTGCAAATGCGACTTCATGAGTCGTGCCTTGCAAGATTTTGTCAACGGCAACCCGAGCGGCAGCCGCAAGCAAGCTTTCTGGATCTGCAATGCTGGAGGACGAAAGCCGAGGGCTGGGAATACTTCTTGCTGTGTGGCCAGGCATGCTGGAGGGTGTTGAGCCCAAACTGACATGCTCTCGAACTCCTACGCTGGTCTACGGTCCTGTCCCAAGAAGCCCTGCCTTCTTGGCCAACTGCCTTTCGCGCTTCGCCTCCACGCGCCTCAAACGGTCCAAGCGGTAGTCGTGCCAAGTCTGGCCCCACTCAAGTGGGTGGTGGTCAAATTTATGGTCCCTTTTGGGTCCTTGTTATAATACGGCACCTATTATTTAGGGTACCCAAAAGGGACCATAATTTTGCCAACTACCCAAGTGAAGACCCAACTTTGAAAGCCATAGCCTGGCCCTCCCGTGCTGGTGCCTCTCGTGCTGCTCTTGCATGACAATCAGCCGTTCCTTCAGCTCAGCGAACGACATCTCCTCCAGGAATCCCTGCGCGGGGGCCTCAAACATAGAAGGCGCGGCACACTCTCGTGAACTGCAGAAATTTGTCCGATCATGATATTGTTGCCAGAACATACGATACTCACGGTTTCAGTGTTCATAGTCGTGTCATCTGACCGATGCCCGGACAGTCTCGCCTCAGCACGGTCGAAGACCTTCGCTGTCTCACGCGGAGCACGCTCCAAAGCTCGGATTTGACGAATGAGCTCTTTCTTGCCTTAAAAGCATATGCACTGGAGGTCTTCTTGCAGATGCGTCGGCGCAAGCAACAGCTACTGTTAGGAGTTGCATCGAGGCCACGCTCCATCTCGTAGTCCTCCTCCCTTTTCTTCTTGGCAAGATCAACCTCCTTTTCTCTGCGTCGCTGCCTTTCGAAACCGGTGCCGGCTAGGGCAACGCAGGAGCCGGAATACTCAACAACTGCTGCGAGGCCGCTCAGCATGCTCCTGCTTGATTACGAGAACCTCCTGCTCAGCAATGCGGGCCTGGCCGCACCGAGAAACATGACTGCATGAATGCAGATGCAGCTAGACAGAAAATTACATAGGTAGATCGGTTGATCGACCAGTAGATAACTAGACAAACAGTGTGGTAACCGGACAAGGCTGTGTGTGTGCACGTGTGCCTACACATGCATGGCTGTGTGCATGCATGTATGTACGGGTGCATGTGCGTATGTGTGCATGCAAATATGTACATCCATATCTAGATCTAAATCCATATCTATGTACATCTATGTGCACGTCTGTACATGTACGTATATGTACATGTAAACGGCGTGCATGTACATGTAGACGTTCATGTGCGTGAACAGGCGCAGGTCCGTTTATGTCTGTGTATATCTCTGTAACTAAGTACGTCCATGTGCCAGTGTATTTGTGCAAGCTTATGTATACGCATCCGCATGTGCACATACACATGCATATATACATGTGGATATGCATACATAGGTGTACGCACACATACATATACATATATATATATATATCAAGGAAAAACACATACATACACGTATGGCTGCGTGTGTGTGCCGGCATATGTATGTGTGAATATGAAGACATGTCTGTATGTATATACATATATGTTTGAATATGTGCTTATACTCTTGCTTCTACCCATAAGTATCTATGTGTGTATAAAAATACCCATTTAGAAATAAAAAAACTACAAAAATTGTGCATGTTAATAAATAAAGAATGTGTGCTATATATATATATATATATGCATGTATATACAATTTGTTTATATTTATGTTTATACAGTTATATATGTACATATTCATGTTATCTTATACATATTCATACATGTGTTTATGTGGGTCTGTATGTATAAGTACCCATCTATCCCTTATAATGTGCACGCAGCACAAACAAAATGCTGCAATATAACACACCACGACGCGACATACGGTCGGCGGAAAAATCGGTAACCGGAACGACTGAATCAGTAACCAGCGTGGCTGAATGAGAAACCAGCCATGATTCAGAAACCATCCATGACTCGGAAACCCGAACGGCGGATTCGGAAACCACGACGGCTGATTCAGAAACCAGACCGACTGATTCGGAAATCACACCATGATTCGGAGACCAGAACGGCTGAATCAGAAACCAGACACATCATTCGGAACCATAAGCCGTGATTCAGGAACGGTTGCCAGGCACATTGCGAATATACAGTTACGGTCGATTGCAGTTCGAAAGCTCTGTGCTCAGAACGCAAAAGACCATGGACGTCATCATGGTTGGGCCATGGATGCTGCCTGTCAGAATACATCAGACCATGGACGTCATCATAGTTGGGCGCTGAATGCTTTGTGCCCGCACGCATTAGACCATGGGCGTTTCATGCTTTGTGCTCACAATGCATTAGACCATGGACGGCACCATGCCCCCTCCCAAGGAGTCAGAATGCATCAGACCACGGTATCATGGTTGGGCCGTGGATGCTCTGTTGGGCCCTGGATGCTGTGCCCAGAATGCATTAGACCATGGACGGTATCATGCCCCCCGCCCAGCCCAGCCACCCCCCATGGAGTCAGAATGAATCAGACCGTGGTATCATGGTTGGGCCATGGATGCTGTGGGCTCGACCGTGGACGTCATCATGGCTGGCTCTTCTCATAACGCATGAGACCATGCCGTTATCATATTTGGGTGCTTCCAAGCTCCCGTGCCAGTTTCCAAACTCCGGTTTCTGATATGCGCTGGTTTCCGATGCGCCGGTTTCTGCTGCGCAGTTTCTGATTCGCGGCGGTTTCTGATGCGCGGCGATTTCTGATGCGCGGCAGTTTCTGATGCGCGTCTGGTTTCTGATGCGCAGCTTCTGATTCAAGACCCGGTCTCGAGATCTGATTTTGCAATGGATCCGCGACATACATTCTACAGCGCAATGTAACTTTAATTCGAATTTGGCTAGATTTCATTAGCTCACACTAGCTACAATGCAGTGTAGAAATAACCGCGATGGCGACCTGCACACACACAAGGGCAGAAGCATAGCTAGAATCCATTTTCGCCTTAGGTGTCTTCATGCTGCACATGGTGCTGTGCAAGGCCTGGCCTTCTCTCTGTCTTCAGTTGTCTGCTCCACAACTTTCTGCTTCTGCTCGAGATCAGCCTCATACCTCCATGATTCCGTGGTTGGTGCTGCTACGAACCGCAAGAATTTTCCGGCCCATTGAAGGAACGTCCATGCTCCGCTGCACACATCAAACCCAACCTCAACGAGCCAGCCCTGCAAACAAGTGCCTACATGTGGAGTTTCGAAGGCCGATGAATGTGTCGCGAAAGCGGTGGCAGCATGAAGGAGCCTTATGCCTTTAGCACCAGGTTTGGGGATTGATGGGATTGGAAAGATATGATGAAGGGGAAGGGATGCTCCAGAGAAAGGCGCATGCCTCACGGAACCCTTAGGTCAGATCAAAGTCCAGCTGAAAATGTGGCCGCTTCCACGGTCTTGTCTCCACGTAGTGTTGGGCACTATGTCTCTGAATCTTCGTCTCATCCTTACCCTTGAACACTCTGCATAAAACTACCCCTTCTCTTAAGAGATTCTTCCACCCTTATCATCATAGATACCTTCGGCATCAGCCTCAACAAATGCTGGGCCTCCAGCAAAAAAAAAAGGTTTTTAGATGTCCGTCGTTGAGTGTGAAGTGCAGACTGCAGCCGCCGCCACCAACCCCTCAAACCCTAAAAACCCCAGAAGCTTCAACACTCAGTCAAGGCTCTCTCGTTCTTTGGCTTCCTCAGTCAACGCAAACACCCAGCTTTCTGGAACCAACCAGTGCTTCAGTACAGCGCAACCTGTATGCACTTCCATCCAGGGCACGAGTTGTACTTGCAGGTCTTTCTTCCTGTGCAGTCAGCTCTTTCAGGCTTAAGCCGCCCGTGGTCCTTGCTGAAGTGTATCGTCTGCCAAGGTGCTGAAACTCGGCTTGGATGGATTTCATCCTTGTTGCTGCTTCATGCGCTTCTGCAGCGACATCTCTTGCCAGTTGCGTCTGGATGATGCGCTCCTTCGTGCGGGCCTCCTCCTCAAGAAAGTCCTTCCTTTGCATAGCATTTTAACTGTTAGTACCGAAGCTCTTCGTACATTACAGCACAAGCAGAACAACAGCTTGCCCAGGAGTACAAGTAATTGCTGTCCGGGGTCTTCCTCATGCGATCCTGCCACGCGTAAAACTCTGAGGCATCATGTAGTTCAGCCTCATACTGTTTGAGCAAGTCGTGCTCTGCCAGCATTGTCTGCCTCACTCGAGCATCCTCTCGAAGGACTTGTGTGGTGTTCTGCCGCACTGTGGCATCCTCTGCTGGCATGATGCGTTTCTTGGCCTTCGGCTGGAATGTGCACTCAGCCATGGTCTTCTTGTCTGCATCTTCTTGAAGCTGCATCCTGATCGTCTCATGGTCTCGCCGACCGGCGGTCTCAAAAATGAACTCATCGTCAACCGAATACTTCGCAGCAACTCTTGCCTTCTCTTCCTCACGCTGCCTTTTTCTCGCCTCCTCTATCGCCGCCAGGCTTGTCCGATTGATGTGCGCGGGTACAGGATGCGCAGTCAAGTCCTTGAGCACGGAACTCTCCGGCTCAGGGATCAACCTGCAGAGGTCAGACAAGTGCTGCACGAATTCGCGTTGCAGTTCGGAACTTCTGACAGCAGTGTCCTCGGCTTCACGGCCGTGAGATTGAATGGCTCGAACTCGGTGAGTTTCTTGTCAGACTTGACTGTGCCGGGTCCACGTTGACCACCAGACTTTGCAACACCCGTCGCTTTGAGCTGAATTTCCTCCATCATCGGTCTCAAATCCTCGGCTCGGCGATGAAGTTTTCCAAGCACGTCCTGACGAACATCTGTTCTAGTCTGAGACACAAGCATGGACTGGTCCTGCCCGAATGGCGTCCCCCCGAAGGCTCCTCGTCCAAATATTCTGGGTCATAGTGCTTCAGCCATTCCTGCATGACCCAATTGTTCAGCTCTTCTCGATCCAGAGCATACTGCCTGAAGCCGATGCTTGCAGGCCGCAGGTGCAACTTTCATTCACTTCAGTACAAGATCGGAGGCACATGAGCGCGAAGATGGCTGGAGGACTTCCATAGCCACAGAAAATGAACTGTCGGAAATCTTGCAAGCCCATTTCATCAAGCCTCGCATCAAAGGACGGCGGTGAGACGACAGCTAATTACCCACCATGCCAAACAATCATGACCCCAGGCCTGAAGAAGAGAAGGTAGGCCAGGACTTGGTACAAGCTCTGCTCTGATCTAACGGCGATGGCTGGGACCCTGAAGGCAAAGCTCGTGACGAAAAGCTTCAGAAGCTTGTCGTAGCGATGGCAGCCGTAGAATATTTGATGGATAAACTTGAGCTCCACGTCTCCAATCATGGGATCTTCCAAGAACTTGGCATCGTCCATGTAGGCATCTACAGTGGTGACTTTCGGGTTGAAAGTTTCCAGCAGCTTCACACATTTTTTCCTCAGCTCGGTTGTGCGAAGGCTGCGTAGCTCAGTCAGCACGACACCGCTGCCAATGAAAGCTGACAAGAGAGAACAGTCTGCCTAGATTCAGAAGCAGCGTGCATTTGGCGGAAGCCTCTTGTGGAATGCCAGCGCTTAGCAATTCCACCGGTTCTTGGGACATCTTGCACCAAGCATTGTTTGATAACAGTGTGCACGGCTGAACCCAAATGGCTGCAGAACATGGCGCCTGAGGTCTTCGATGGTCCGCGCACCATGCAGATCCCATAAAGGCCAGACAGGACCCGAAAGTACCCCTCCTGCATCCACAAGTCTGAACCGCAGGCGCATGCCGCAGGCCGTAGGACAGTCCCAGCTGGAGTTCCACATGAAAAATTCATGTCCATGTAGAGTGGGGTCTGCAGATGTCCAACTCCACCAGTTTTCTACTCTTTGGCTCCGGCCGTCTCCCTGCAAACCATTGCCGGCAGAACAAGTGTAGTTGTGGAGGTCCACAACCCCACCTTCCCGAAGGCGCCCCGAAGCCTCGTGTGACATCGACAGCAACGGATGTCACCGGACTCTGGAGCAGGGACCCACCTCCATCGGCAACTGAATTGGCAATGGCTCGTCACCTTGTACTGGGCGCAACACGGCAGTGCTGTCGGGAACCAGTACTCAACAGCAGGCAGGTGCAGCCAAGTTGCTGTACCGCAGCCACTGTGGACCTGTGGCTTCGAAGCCAAGACTTTGAGCAGCGGTTTTTACCATGGTTCGGTTGTCACTTCTCGCCTCCTGGTTGTTCCTCTGCCTTTGGCACGGCACCTGGGCCCGGGGTCCGTGTGCCCCGGCTCCGATCGAAAGCAGCAAGGAAACCACAATACTGAGGCATCTGCCAGGAAGGCTTCGCACCAGCCTCCTGCCAAGATCAAAATCAGGCCGCCGGCAGCAAAGCGCTGTATCGCCGGATGTCCTGCACATCAGGAGACTCCGCACCTGACCACGGGGTCACAGCAAACCCCAAAATGTGTGTCAATTCTCGGGCTCTAGCAGCATGCTGCGCGGCAACCACGATGCTGGGTCGTTGCATCGACGACCGCCTGAGCAGGAGCTAAGCCCGGCAATGGCTTTTCGAGCTTGTCTGCTCCCCACCTGCCCACACCAACAGCACCTGGCATGACAAGCGGAGAGATGCTTGCACTACACCAGCAAACAGTGCCCGCAAATCCATGCAGCTAGAAGGTCATTTCGCCTTCAGGCGGGGCCAGGCGCCTCAAATACACAGCTTTGTGTTTCCTGCCACATACAACCTTAGAAACTTTTGAACTTTTGATGACCCTCAAGTCTGCAGACGGGGCAAAGGCCGTGGGTCTGCAAAAAACTCCGGCAGGTGAGGCAAGCCCGCCTGAATGCGCCAACGCGCCAATTCAACATGAGTTCGAACCTCTCTTGCAAAATGTCCGCTATTCGTGTGAACCGCGAGGCCTTATGCTGCTCCCACTCCTCGCAGAAGACATCAACCTGAAGAAATTGCCAAGCGGTGCCGAAGGCAGTCTTTCCACCACTGCAACAGCGAGGGCAGCTGGGATCAACACGAGCCAAGCGCCAGCATCCTCCGCACACTGCGCCTGCGAAACATGCTTCTCGCCACGAGATGGCCGGGCATGCTTGCAAGATCGGCTCCTGCTGCACATGCTGCAATCACCGCTTGCCCTAAACCCTCCGAAGCCTCTTGAAGGACCTTGCGCACTTGGGAAGCGGCAGCCTGCATGGCAGTCGAGGCCACCCTGCCGTCAAGCACGGTCAAAGGTCAGAGACTAGAGCGCGACATTCTCTTGTGAACACAACAAGAAATAATCACTGGCCAGCTTCACTTGTGAGCAGCTGCATGAACGAAAGGCGGCATGGCTTCTGCCTGGAGAAGCTATGCACGCACACATGCATACACAGCGCATAGTGGCGCATCCAGCTTCTGGCAGTTGAACAGTTGGGTATTGTACGTGAACCACTTCCAGCAGCATGCGCACCTGAGAAGAGAGCCGTCTCTGCTGTTGCTTCAACAGACTCCTCCAAATCACTGGGCCAACGGCCAGTGCCATGTACGGCTTTGGCCTTGGATGGCCACCAGGCTCAACTTCAAAAATCGTAGTGGAGGGTTCCCCGTCCTCTGCACATCGCTAGGATGGGGACTGCCAATTCAGTCGGCCAGGGATTGCCTGCATGGCATCAGACAGGAGAGAAGAAACGCGGCCCGGTGCAAAGCCGTCCAAGCCTGGAAAAGCAAGGACAGGGGCTTCGGAAGTTCTGGAGTTCCCGAGGCCGCCTGGCGAATCTGGCGAAGCTCACGTTCCAAAGCTCCGGCTGCGGCTCTCTGAGCCTTGGAGCGGCTTTGTGAGCCCTTGGGCTCATGTTGCTTTGGGAGCAGCTGAGCCGTCCTTATCTTTACTTCGCTGGCGGGCTGGCGGACGTCGAAACCATGTCACATCATGAGGTTAAGCTATGCACGAAAGGAACTCATGCGAGAAGACTTTCCTGGCGACACGAGGAGACACATCACCGCTTAAGTCCGCAGCTGCATCGGCTAATCCCACACGACTTCACACAATCTCCCATCCCAGCTGTCCACCAGACGCTAGTCCACATAGGCATCTGTTCGACATAAAGCTCCCTCAACAGAGCCTGCAGCCTAGGGTGTCTGCGAACAGTAACTTCATCGGTGGCTTTGCAGCTGCTAATGTACGGAGCACGGAACCGTCTCCCAATGCCATGTGCTTGACACGTTATATCCTAAGCCGGCATGAGTCCTCTTCACGGCGCAGCAGTGCAGAACGGACACCGCTAGGAGGAAAGTGCGATCCTGTCGGGAGACGAGCTCTCTGTTAAAATCCTCTCACAAACTGTCAATTGGCACAGTGCTCGGCTTGCCGGACCAGACTAGATGGCCCCAAACGCCAATATCATCCGTTCATGACGGGTCTCGAAAAGTGAAGTCCAGCTGCCTGGTATCCGAAACGAACGCAAACTACCGTCCCAAACACTCTAGCCTAGCCCCACTCATCGCACCATCCACCTTAACCAAAAAACTGTGGTTCGAGTCCATAGCTTCACCATGTATCAGCCAGTCGGCTGCGGATCTATTTTCGAGCCCGGCAAGGCTGACAAATGTCTTCTCAATGAGTCTCAGTCCCGTCTAGGACCATGTACAATGCTTTGGGCATGCACTTGCGCTGCCACCGCGACACTTCAATGAAATTCTATCACAACTGGTGTCGATCCGTGTTTGAACACGTCTGGAGTGAAAGGTTGCCCGGTCAGCTTTCTTAACCATTGTCTGCATAACCTGGATTTCTGTACAACTTCTTTGCTGACCAAGCAGTCAGCAGAGTGCTTTTGCAAATCAGCGGAAAACTCAGGTGGCAACCAATCTCCCAGAAGTTCAACTATCATACCACTAAGCATGTTGACAACCTGAGAGGGTGGAAAGTGCGCAATGGCGCATTCAAGCTAGCCACAGTTCTATCTGTTTTGGTCTGTTCGGCTGGAAATGAAGTGCTCAATGCGCTGTCTGCTTCGCAGAAAACAACACTGAGGCACAGCAACTGTGTATGGAAGCAGCATGTTCTAACCTGGGAACTTCTGCTGTCAACACCTGCCGCCGCGATCAAGAGCTGGGCCCATTGACCTTCGCGATAAAAACCTCTGCATGCATTGAACTGCAAAACAGCTTCACAGCCTCAGCTCTGAACCAGCTTGACAGGAAAGCAAGGCATTTTGTTCCGACTACTACTACTAAACTGTGTCTTTGCACGTCGCAGCTCAGTACCTTGAAAATGGGCATGTCCAGCTCGCCAACGTCCTGAGAGAGTCTTGGGTCCTGAGATCGTCGCTTGCTCTGGCCCCAGGTCGGGGCCCAAGGCAGAGGACGCCATCTGGTGCAGATACCGAGACATGCCGAGTCGAGCGGCATTCGGCGAGCCCGCTGCGCATGCTCCTGCCAGGCTTCAGGGACGCGAAAATGTCCCGCTAGACAAGTGCGTCTCGAACTCTCTGCGGTCCCGTAGCTGCAAGATCTTCTGGCGTGCCGCTTCTTCCTGAAAAGATGCAGGAACTGCTCCGTTTCGACTGCGGGCTGCAGAACTTACAAGAGAGGCTGCGTGCAACGAATTTTTCGTACACGCTACGTCATCAGTTGCAACGTGAGTGCCAAGCCGGATCGACCTTTCCTCGGGGCTGTCATGTTGGCTGGGAGCCGCTTGTCGGAATCATCCTGTTACATAATGTGTCCGCCCTAGACCACGCTTTGGTAGATTACCTGTGGCCCTTTTGGTACACAACTCGGGGCGACTATCCTGCTCTCAAAGAGCAAGGCACCCGGGCAAGCTCCACAGTTCACATGCAGGCCCTGCTTTTTTCGCCACTGGGACCAAGAGTCCTCGTGCCGCGTGAAACTATGAAGCAGCGACACCAGTGGCACGGCCTTCGCCGATGCTGTCTAAGGAGCTCCATGGAGCAAGCCCTTCCTCAAGGATTTCAGCCACAGCTGCGAGGAAGCCCTCTGAAACTTGCGGCCGCTGAACCAAGAGCTTGCTAAATCAAACTGTTTCGTACATGATGTGCGGTTTCAAAAGACTCCTTTGGCCATGTGCCACAGGTGGCTGACACGAGCAGCCTCTCGGGAAACCTCGCCAAAAAGCCAGCTTCAAAAGTCAGAAAACGAGGTAACAGACCTGAAAACTATTGAGACACAGCATACAGGATTCTGGCTCCTGCCGAAAACACCAGATGGTTGCTGACTACTGTGAAATAGATGCGCAATATTGCAGAATCCTGCCTTGACGGATGCCCAAGACTTTAAACCACTAGAGAAGTTGATTCCACATCACCGTCCGGCCCGCCGATGTCTGCACAACCTCCCTTCGAGGGATCCTCAGAACAAACAGTTCGTGACATTCGCGCACGTATCCGCAAATGCGAAGAACTGGCTTGACAACAAGCGTCTTCAGAGCTGAATGCCGCAAGCAGCGCTGCCTCACTCCTGGACAGCTACAACTGTGCTACAAAAGCTCTTGTGTTGACTCTGGCATCGCTGGATTCTCGGGTGCCTTGGAAAGCCTTTGCCCTCTTTGAAGTCTGCTTGGCAGAAGGTCAGGTAGTGGTGGTCGTTGAGCAGGCAAGTCTGCGACCAACAACCGTCTCTGTCCCTGCTGCAGAAGAGAGTCAGGAGCCTGCTTGATGGTCTTGTGGCGCTTCAGGATCGACCAGGTACAGCCCGACTCCCAGGCGCTCTTCTTGGGGACTTCGCCCGCCGAGCAGTGGCCAGCCTTCGGCAGGCCATACCTCGACCAAGGCGGCGCATCTGCTTTAGTGAGCCCAAGCCTCTCGGACCGGCCGAGGAGCCAGAAACCAATGGAGCTGTCAGCCGAGCACCTCGATTTCGCTAGCCGCTAGGCCTAGTCTGGGGCCTTTGGAGCCTCGAGGCCTCAAGTTCGGCCCCAGCCTGTTTTCTCCATCACCAGCGAAGAAGGGCGCTTCCTTTCCAACCAGACGGGGATCCCCACCGACACACTCCGGACCAGGTGGCACGGTGTCCTGCAGTGACGTTGCAAGAAATGCCTAGCTTATGTGGGAAGCCAGTGTGAGCTGATATCTCACTGAGTTCTGCTCCGGATAGCCATTGCAAAGTGCATACCTTGTTGTTTTCAGACTGTCCAATGTCTCTTCGCGGGTACATAGAAGCGACACCAAGAACAATACCCGCTCCACTGAGGCAAGGCACTGGCCAAATGCTGGCGACATTTGCAGCGTGTAGCGAGAGATCCTTCAGCGCCACGCAGTCTACTAAGCCATGGCATGGCCAATGAGCTGCCCTCATGGTTCCCTTGCAGTCCCTCATAGCAACCTTCTAGAAATTAGATTGTACTCGCAACCTTACAGCACAAATAGGTTATGCAACAATCATGAAGCATACAGAAGCATACAGCCGCCGATTTGCCGCGTGTAGTTGTGGTCGATGAAGGAGCTCTGATTCTGGAGGCAGTCCATGCAAATGAAAAGCGCATCGCCTCGCAAATCCGCCACATTCTGATCCTGTCAAGGCCGGCTCTGGGAATAGATCGCACTTGTCCTTCAACCAGTTTCCATGCAGATGATGCACGTAACGGCGTAGAACCGTCCTCTATGTTGTAGTCAATTGCTGAGATGCCAGGGTGGAAGACGTATGCATCCTCAGCGCAGCCCCAAAGAGCCATGCTTGGCAACTGCAGCATTAAAAGTCGACGGCAAAGCTGGAATTCGACTGACACGGCCTCGCAAAACGCTCGTGCGCTCCAGCGGCAAGACTTCTAATCATTGCTTTCGGTACTCTTCATGGACCCATCCAGGTGGCCACAGTCACCGGCTCCACATCTCGCCCGTTCTCGCACGGCGGGACCAAGCTCTCGCAAATGGAAGGCTTCTCCAGAAGCGTCTGATCGACCTTCCACACCCGAAGCCTTTTGCCGCCCTAAAAAGAATGATGTCTCTCATGCACCAGCTGGCCTGAGAAGTCACTTGGCTGAACTGGTAGCTGGCCAGCATCTTCTTTACCGTTGTGCCTTGGTGGTACATGTCATTTATCGGTCATCGCACCAGTATCCAGCGCTTGCAAGCAAGATGCCACTGGAGTTGTTGATCGAAATCACTAGCTCCACTGGAATATTTCCATCAGCGCACAAGGTCTGGTTTAAGGTCTTGCTCCTGCCAGGTGCAGCCGTCAAAGGGAAGGCAATGCAACACCACAGATTCTCACTACCATCCGCTCTTGTTTGTCGAAAGCCCTACACTGGGAACCAGCACGTTCCGATACGAAGAGATCCATGGAAAAGGTCGGAAGTCAAGCAGAAGGCTCCCGAAACGGAAGCGCCACAGGTCGCAGCTGTGTCCAGCCACGACGTGCGGCCCCACGTATTCCGATAGTGCCGGATTCGCAGCCCAGGCAAACATGTCGTGGAAGCCTGCCGGGATCCACAAGGCTCTGCGAGATTCGGTGGTGATTGCACAGGACTTGGAAACCAGATGCGAGCGAGTGTCGCTGAGTTCCAAACATGGGCAGAACACGGCACATTGGCTGATTGAACCCTGTAAGGTCCCAGGAATGATTGCCTATGCTCCTCGGTTCATTGCCGACTGAAACTGTCCGCCCCTTCTCCAGTGACTCACGCATTCAACTTACTTCCAAGCTCGATGAAATCTCATGCAAAGCGTCAGCATGGTCAAATTGGTGTCCATGCCCTTAATCTTGCCAAGGAAGGGCCGAATGGTTTCCATTCGCATAGCTTTCAAGTCCACAGCCTGCGCAAAGAAGCCGGGGCCTTTTGCGGGATAGCCTGCCAGTCAGCTCGCGGCAGATAATGCAGGCGCATCGGCTCTAAAGACAGCGAATTGAAGCGCCTGAGTCTGTGGACACGAATGTCATTTGTGCCGCAAACCGGTGGGGGACCTGCGGACACGGCGGGGTGCCCAGCACCTGGACCAGGCAGGGGGATAATGTTCGTCAAACTTCGCTATCTCCGCACCCAGTGCATCTCGGTCAGCACAAACCTGCCACCCCTTTGACCCGTGGGGGCGCCTGTTCTGCTGCTCCTGCTGCCGTGGGCTGCAAATTCTGCTCCACCTCCCATACCATCTCCGCCGCCTTCTCGATGGGCATGCGGGCCTCAGAACCGTCACACAGCATGTCAACGCAGCTTCGCAAGAGCAAAATGGTGCGAGGTCCGATCCGCAAACGCCCCCAAGCTTGACAGCAAGCTTGACAACAGTGTTGGCACAAAATTCACAAACGCCGCCGTCGAGCGAAGGAGCCTAAATGCACATCGATCCTCCGCAGAGAAGCGGTGCTTGTTCGACAGCACGGCAGGCATGGAGCGAGCTGTGGGACCGGAATCAAGGCAAGGATAGTTCACTGTTGGACATCACCGGGCCCCTGTTCGAGGCCCAGCAAGGCGGTAACAATGGACTACCAGGACTACCAGTACTGTAGCTGCATGTAGAGTGGGGTCTACACTGTGTTTTTCGTTGTGCAGGACGTCAAGAATCGAGCCATCTGTTCGGCTCCACACGTCTTGGGTCGGTGGCTCCCGCATGGCAGTCCCGGTACGATTCTGCATTCCCCCATGCATTGAGAATCGTTCCGCACTGAAGTGGTGATTCCGCAAAACGTGCCGGCGGAAGTCCAGCTGTAACGAAGGCCGGGTCACATCGTAGCTTGCGTATTGTCCAAGCAGCGCCAAATTCGCCTGTCTGCAAAACGCGCCCCGCATCGGTGCAAGAAAGGGTTTCCTGACCGCCTCGGCCAGGGAAAGCAGGCCGAAGGCCGCACCGAGCCGACCGAGCCGCGGAGCCCGCGGAGCCATGGCTCAGAGGCCCGTTCCCAAGCCTCCCTACGCCTCTATAACTGAAGGTTTGAGCTCTTCGGCCGATAGCCTTCGAGGTTCACTGCAAGCCACGCAGAAGTCGCAGGATAGTCGAAGAACTGGATCACGAGCCTCGTCCTCCCTTCTCTTTAGCTCCAGCTCTTCCTGACTGAAAGAAGTGTGACATGGAAACACAGAAGTAGCAAGCACTGCCGCCTGCTGTCTCTGCTGCTCTTGCCAATGCAGGTACTCCTTTCGCTGGCGCTCCTCCACCTGCGCAGGTAAGTAAGCGAAGAAGGCTTTGAAAGCTTTCCGCTCGAGCTCAGTGGATGCAACCATTCCGCCCTGCCTGGCGAGCCTCAGACTCTAGCTGCCTGCGTTCGGCCTCTCGTCGTCCTGAGATCTCACTGTGATGCCGCACAGTATAACCCACGCACTGGCACTAGGATAAGCACATCAAGCATTGTTCAACGCAAAGCTGCCATGCTCTTTCCGAGTACTTGACAGTAGTAATGATACATCGGCCCCTAATGGCACCTAACTTGTACCATTCAACTGCAACTTGGTGGCGCTCGACAACCTCAGTGGCAGGATAACAGCACGCGAGTCGGAAACTTCCCTCCGTGCTATATTACCCAGTTGCCTTCGTCTCGTGCCTCAGATTCAAGGGCTTCGGAGCTAAGATGGATGTGACTCTACGGCTCGCCAAGCAAGGGTGGACTTGGAGGTTTGTCAGAGGAGGTGCGAACTGTCCAGCCACTCCCAGGCTCGTAGCAGGCTGTCGTTGCTCCAAGGGTCGCTGTCCGCCAGGACATCGGGTCTGGCCTTCCGACCCGAAGCGTCCCCCACACATGCTTGCATGGGTGATCCACCCTCTGACGTCAGGAGCAAAAGGCATGGTCCGAGAATGGGTCTAACAGAACCAAACCCAAGCCTAGCGCTTGTGCTAATAGTCTCTCTCCAACCGTGGTAGATGACTCTCTTTCTTTCGCCAGGGCTGCAGTCTTCTATCTCTCTCGCTCTCGCTCTCTGCTTCCTTCCGTCCTCCCCGCAGAAACAGTCTGACTCTCTCAGCTCAATCTCTCGTTTCCCGAAGGCGTAAGGAGTAGGAGGCAGCCCGGCAGACCCTACTCCCCCCTTGCGGGCTTGGAACGGCTTGGACAAGACCGTCCAAATGTTTCTGTCCGCGCGAAAAAGTCGTGGTGTCATTCGTGGGTGATTGCACTGTTGCGTTCCCAGACTCGAATCTCGAGGTTCATCTCTCAGCTGACGGTGTGGCTCCCTGATCCTACTACGGGAGTAATGCAGCCCCTCGCACCACGAAATATTGACGTCCGGCTTTCCACTTCCAAGAAGGCTCGCGCTTCCAAGCTCGACACCACACGGAAAGCTGCCCGCACTGCTGCACTTTGAAGTGCAGAACCCACAGAATACCAAGATATACAAGAATCGTCGGAAAAGAGGCCTGCTTGGCAGTGTACTTCTGCCCACACTCTCTGCAATCGCCGACCTTGCTTTGAAGGACATGCCGGGCCAGCAAGAGCGATGTCAGCTATGTCACACATATTGCGCATCTGCCAAACAAGGAGTGAGCCGATTCGTCTTCTGCCGGATCATCAAGCAGACTCGGGCAGTCGCCATCCCAAGTAACTGGACCTCGCCGGCCACTTGGCGCAGCGCGCGCATCTACAGCCATCTAGGGTGCTCGTTGCTTGAACCCTCGTCTGCATCGTGCAGACAAGATTCCGTCAAAGGCCCCTCGGTCAGCAAAGAAATGCCCGCTGGCTAAGGCCTTGCCAGGATCCAAAGTGGAGTCTGACAGGCCACCTCGTTCGAAGGCACCGGCTCCAACATGTAGCAGTGTAGCAATATGACAATCAGCACTGCAGCAAATGTTTGAGCCAAGCCACGCGCAGGGCGAAGGCTCAGACAGCAACAAAGGCCTGGCTCGTCACCTTGGCAGCGGCGAGTCATCCACAGCTCCACCTGCACAGGAGGGTCCATTGCGTGAAGCTCACAAGGCTGATGCATTTCATGGCTTTCTGGCTGTGCCTCATCCGCCGCCCTTGCGTGGTCCCAGACGCGGAACTCGGCCAGCTTCCCAGGGAAAGGACCGAGCCTAAAGCCAACAGCTCTGCCGTGCGCTTTCATCGTCCACTGCTGAAGACATGACAGGTCCGAGCCTGAGTTCCGAATCCATGTTAACCGCCCAGATCTCGCTTCCAAACTCCACCTGAGCCCAGAATCGATCGTACCGTGACTGTGGTGACTGGGCGAACTGTTGACCAAGGGCCTGCAAACCATCCTGGAAAAGGCTCACCTCGAAAGGACCAGGGCATTTCGACCATCATGCAGTACCAGGTTTTCGTGGCGTGCCTTGAAGTCGTTGTCACTCGGACTGAAGCTGTAGGAGATGGCTACGTGCATCCACTTCTTTGTCCTTGGCTGCTGCAGGCGTTGCAGGCGCGCGCCCTGCGCGCACGGCTGCCCTTATTCTCCGATCCCAAGTCCTATGGAGCTCCCACGTATTCCCACACCGGGGAGCTGCTGGAGACGCATCCTCGAGGAATAACTGTTTCCACCGGCAAAGTCAAGTTGGAGACCTGTAAGCACGCGCGTTGCGAATCACCCCCTCTGGCAAGCTGCCTGGCCACAATGCCGCACCTCCGCCCGGTTTCACGTACAGGGACCTCGAGTCATCAGTCATCAGGCATGTGTAACAAGAAAGGCGGCGACCGCATGGATTTCAGCCACGTGCGAGATCATGCAAAGAACATAGACGGCTTGTCTCAATGCTGCAACCGTGGTGCGGAAAGCTTCCAACGATTGAAGGGTCGCCAGTCAGCAAGGGGGTTCGAGCTGAAACATCAACCTGGGTTAAAGCACAGCATATGAGAGCCTTCCTAACAGAAAGTGCGATGTAAAACTTGAGGAAAGCAACGTGGCAACGCATCCAGAACTCCACAGTGAAGTCACCTGCCGTTGCTATGCTGACTGCGAAGACACCGTATCTCGAAGTCAAACAGCCATCCCAGCCTTCGAGAAGCCCAAGAGACGAGGCTGGTCCCAAGGATATGGCACCCGCTGTCAAATCAGCAGATCCACCTGGTTGGGGAGCCACCAGATTTGAACAACAGGTTCTTTTCGTCTTGCCCGTTGGCCTTGGCGTTCATCCAGCTCGAAGCCCTTGAGACAGTCCTACAAACTCATGTCGTGGCGTCCGTTTCATGAAGAATCAAACAGACTTGACTTGGCTTGGCCTGGACGTGACGAGATCCAACGGCTATCAGACAGAGCGAACTGACGTCCTCTGCAAGCTTCTGAAGCTCATAGACCTCTTCAGCTTTGCTGAAGTCCTCGACCTCGACAGCCTGTTCAGCGCAAACGGGCTTGACGAATGTTGAGACGCCAAGCGAGACGAGCATAAATGCTTCACTATCAGTGTCACTGCATCGCCTCGGACACTCGCGTTGAGATTGCCTGATGCAGCTCTTTAACCTGAATCAGTCGTGCCCACAGTGCAGTCCTCAGCTCTGCCAGTGCAAGGCCACAAGCACTTTTCCATAACTTTCTGCTGTGCCAGGTTTGCCTCTTTCCAGCCCCTTACTCTGGAGACCGAATACATGCCAAGTAGCTGTTCCCCAGCCCTCAGCCGCAGCACTTGATGCTATTGTACCCACTGCTGGCAGAGACGAAGCTCCAGCTCTCTGGGCATGCGGCAATGTGTCCCGCAGGTTTTTGAGCTGTTTCGCCTTTGTTTTTGATGACTAAAAGGCAACGGGTGCTCGTCGCTTACTTGTGAGGCACAGCCCTGACAGATATCTGCAGCGAGCGTCGTTCTCGAACTTGTACGCCACTGTGGCCTCGGCCATGGCCCTGATTGCACAAACCTGCCAGAAAAGATGCATCCTCCTCACATTACCGCACTTGGAAGCACGGTCTGAGTTTTGGAGGGCCTTGGCTTGAAGCACGTCTGACAGCGGCAGCTCGTGGTCTTTCAGCATGCAACCTTTCTTTTCCGTCAAGGTATGGCTATGGCCATAACAAACCGAAGTCTGTGCGTCTGAACAAGCTCTGGGGCGCTGGCGCTCTAGCTTCGTTCTTACCAAGCTCAAGCCAGTGGCGGTCTCAAAATCCTCGGGGCACAGGCAGATGACTGTCACAGTGCGGGCCATGCATTGAAGCTCGCCGAAGCCAATTCTGCCACTCCTCTCCACTGGCTGTAGACGGCTTGGCTGCGATGACGGGGACCGCCCTCAGTCTCTGATCCTTCTGAAATGTGCGGCACAACTCAAAGCCGAACCTTGCTGCGCGTTCTGAACGTTCTGCTCGCTCGGCACGATCTGCACTTGTACTCCTCGCTCGGCCTGCAAGAGCGATTTCTTGCACCAGGTAGTCAGTTGAGTGGTTGGGAAAGGTTCGGAGCGCGCACCTGAGTTCCGCTTGCCGGCCTTCAAGGCTACAGCTTCTAGAAGCAGCCTAGCAGTTTCGCAAGTCTGCGACAGCGCCTCAGGGGTAGCCGCGCGTTCAAACGAGGCCTGTGCACAAGATGCCAATCTTTTCGCCTACTTCTGTGGCAGGTGGGCAGAGCGGCTAGAAGGTCAGCCTGGGCAGCCTGGACGGGGGTCGTTTCAGACTCAGGTTCCTTCTGTGGCGGGCTTAGCCTCAGGAAGTCGGAGGACGGAGCACGACAAGTACGAAGCGAAGAGATTAAAGAATTACAGAAGTGACAAGCTTCTAGTGCCCAATGAATACTCTGGATGAGTAGCTGCTCCTCGCCCGCCCAGGAATTTATGTTGCCCTGCTCGCCGTCGTAGCCACGTCCCACCTAATCTTCACTTGCTGTCCAGTCGACAACCGAGGGAGCTGGTGCCGACTGCCAGAGTCTTACTGCAAGGCTACGGTGCACGGACTTCGTCGTCCTACTGTACAAGCTTACGGTCTGCTGCTGCGCGGTGCGATGCTTAAAACTTGGAGCCTGAACTCCTGAGACGGAGGCATTTGACACGTCTGGACCCATGTAGTCTTCCTCTTTGCTTGGTGTCGATGCTACCGCATCCTGACAAGTCGAATACCACAGCTCTTGCATGCGGCGAGCCCAAACTCGCCAGGCATACCAATCGCGGGTCGCCGCCTGCACTCGAAGTACGGCTAAGCACGCTTTCACCATGTCTCGCTCCACACCAGAGGAATCGCATTGAGAACTCCACGGCCTTCTTTTGCTTGCGAGGAGCAGCAGGCTGGAAGCCACGACCTCCTCAGTGGAGCCACAACATGCCAGGTGCGACGTTGCAAGGTGGCCAGACGTGGCGCCTCTTTCCGCGCGTTGGCCTGGAGTCCTCCATCGCCTGCCACCCTGCAACACCCAGATCTCGAAAAAAAAACTCGGCTCAAGATAAAACACAATATGAAGCTGCAGCCTGTCATTGCGGTCGAAAGGCCAAGGCCAGGAGGAACGAACAGCTTTGAGCCATGCGATGCATACAATGTTCACCGTCATGCAGAAATGATAGAAATGCCCTGCCACGGCCCCTCCCGGAAAAATCTGCCTGTACTGGCACCCACACTCCCTGGCCACAGTGGGCCTCAGACGCCTCAAAGGTCGCCATGAAGTTCTCCTGCGGTTGGGGCATCCAACAGCCAAGCAAACGAGGCAGATGGCCAAGCGAAAACCTACGCACACCTCACTTTTCTTCACAGCTGCAGGAAACCAGTCTCAAAGGCTTCTATCATCTTGGCCGTCCGCGATTTATGACGTGGCCGCCGCTGCTGTTATCATCTGGCGCGGGGCCCGACAAGCCGCCTCCGCGCTGTGCCTTGGTGTACTGAGCATACATCACATAAAGCATGAAGGCAAAGACTCCCATGCGGATGGCATTGGTGTTGCCGCTGATCCACAGCAGAGCCAGTACTCCTGCTACGATGAGGTAAATCATTGGGACCTCGCGGTCCATCACCTGCACTGTCTTCCCATAGATGCCACAGGCCCGTGCCAGGTCGCCGACTATGACATTCTCCCCGTCACCCACGTCTCCTTGAAAGCTGCCTCCACTCGCCCCTGCTCCTGCACCTGAAGCAGTGCTGGGAGGGTTGGGTGGCGGTGTTGCAGACGCCTTCGCGGTTGGAGGGCGCCGCTGCGTCACGGAAGCCTGTGCCCTGGGGTCGTTGTCTGGCACGATATCCCCATTCGCCAGAATTTTCACCATGATCTAAGAACCGCGCTGGCCAAGCAAGGCCTTGGGCCACTTCTGAAGAAGGAGACGCGGGAGTCAGATGTCAGAAGGTTCTGCTGCGCTCCTGCCCTGTAACTCGTCAGCACAAGGGAACTGCAGGTCCTGAAGTGGATTGTGAACATAATCTGCCTCGCAAAACTCTTGGGGCTGCAGAGACTTTGCAACAAGGACAACGCTGCATGCCTCATTTCCAGACGGCAGGTGGGTCTGTGCCGGGAGCACCTGCAAGACCCTTCTTCCCCTTTCTGCTGGTCGCCTACTATTATTCCTATGTTGCGACTGGCAGCAGCAGCGGCAGCAGCAGTAGCAGCACCAGCACTAGCACTGGCACTGGCACAGTGGTGCGGGGAGGAACCCCTTGCGAGTAACGAAAACCAGTTCAATTCTGCACACCGTAACGGAAACTGGCATTAGTAGAAACAGGAACCGCGCCCCGAGCGTAGCAGAAACTATCCCTGGAAAGCCAGGCAGTGTAAACTAGAGTGCAACTCTTCTGTGGGGGACCAGTTAAAGCCTTATCGTCACGCCTATGTTTCTTTGTTCGGGGCATGGAGAGAGAGAGAGAGAGAGAGAGAGAGAGAGAGAGACACACACCGAGAGACACAGAGAGATAGACAGAGAGAGAGAGAGACAATTTCAATAAGATTCACAGTTGGGGATATAGGTCCAATAGAATGGCAGTGGCAACACGGAGGATTTTAACATGCTGCTACTACTACTACTACTACTACTACCACCTCTACTACTACTTCTACTTCTTCTACTACTACTACTCCTGCTACAGTACTACCACCACTGCTACTACTTAGTGCTAGTCCTATCGCCGGTGCTGGTGCTGGTGCTAGCGCCAGTGCTAAGTGCTTGTGCTACCGCTACCGCTGCTGCGGCTGCTGCTAGCAGCCGCAAGGAATGAAGCAGCAGCAGAAACAACAGCAACAGCGACAGAAACAAGCAACGGCGCACCACCACCGCTGCCACCGCCACCACCATCACCACCAGCCCCATCAGCATGTCTCCGAAACACTACCCCAACTCTACCGCAGTGAACACAGTGCCTGCCAGCGTGGTGGCACGAAATTCTAGATCCAGGCAAGGTGCATACGCCAAGGCGGCAGGAACCGAAGACCACAGAAGCGCTTGTGCCATTGGCTCCTGTTCATGACTTCTGCCAGTTATCGGCGACAGAACCCGCATTTCCCCCGTAGCACAAAGGCTGTTCTCAGCGAGACGATCATGTTGCAGAAACGTGTGTGAACACAGAACTTCCGCTGCAACAACCTGATAACCGGCAATAGACCGTTGGAGAGCGTCCAGTAGAACCGGGCAATGGAAGGTGTCGAGTACCTGACCACAGGCTGAGAGCATCTCAGAGCCAGGCTCCAGGGGGCTGCCTTAGGTTCGCAGACCCACCTGCCGGACGAGGAACAACGACACATGGGGCGCCAAGGTTCGTGCCTTGGCTGCTTTATCATCTTTGGCCGTGTTTCGATGCGCTTCTGTTCGCGGGGCTCCAGCTGCACCACCAACTCGATGGGACGATGAAGTGGTCAATCCGGCCAGCAGAACAGGCCTCAGAGTGCGAATCTCTCGGAAAGCAGGCATCACTGCCAGCAGCAGGGTTGACCAAGCATAGAACAGGATGGCTGCATTAAGCAATCGATCTGCGAGGACCTCGCGAAAACGAGCTGCGTAACCAAGTGACAACCGTCAAGGACAGCCGCAACAAGAGATCTTGCATCCGGACACCTCATTAAGCTCCTCTATACCCAGTTCAAAAACATCGGACAAATAGATTTGGAGGTCCTGCAAAAGTAGGGCATGTCTGCACTGGCAGCTTCAAGGACATCCACTTAAGTCCTGCTGCAGTTCGTTCTCACGCTGTACCTGAGATAGATTGTCCTGCACCGGCACCGGACGAAAACCGAGTGTCATGGTGCTTGTTGCCGCCCACCCCCCCATGTCTCCCCCGAAACCTCTAGCTGACCAAGCGCTTGGCAGCACTCGACTCTCACAAGCCTTTCGGTAAGACCTCGAATCTACTTTCGCCTCTCAGAGTGTTCGAGAGTTGAGCTGTGCTGGACGGCTGCATCACAAGACAACTTGACTCATCCGCAGTGTTTAGTGTGCAGCTGCCACCCAATGAAAGCTAGGAGTGTCTCATTCCTTGGACCAACGTCTGAACGAGGTCCTCGCCAGTCGCTTTTGCAGCGGCGGCATCGAGGCGCAACCTTCGTTTTTGCGTCTGGTCTCCATGGATGCTGGCCCAGACATGCACCAGCCCAAGCACAGGAGCAAACTCGTGCGACACTGAGCGGGGAACCACAGGTCTTGCAAATGATACGCCAGCCTCTGCAGGGCTTGATTCACCGTTCTGGCCCTTGCACATTCCCGCTAAGCATCCGACTGGCTGAAATACGACCTGTCGCGCTGCTTCTTCTCTTCATGACAAGAGCGACTCCACTTACACAACGCCGGTTTCGTACTCTGACTCACCTTATGCTCCTATTTTGAAAGTCTCTGGGCCAACTGCTCCGCTGCATGTCGAAGAACAAATCGGCGCATTGGCTGGTCTTCGATTTTGTAGACCTCGAGCAAAAGGACCCGTGCAAGTCTGAACTTGAGAAGAGCCCACGAAAGCTAGGACAAAAAAAGGAAGCAGAGTCGATAGAGCTCGGGCAGCGTGGATGCAAGCACATGCGCATGCCATGAATATTCTTACCGCAAGATGATAGATAGCGCACTTCTGCTTTATAACGGCGCCAATACAAAGAAAAGTTGTCGCATCGTAGTACCTTGCCCGGCATGTCCCTGCATAAGCGATAACTCGGCCATCTACAGTACGAGCAGCTTCGAACTGTCGTGGTGGCAGCTTCGCTAAGTACTGAGACATCAGAACCTGCTACGGAGACGCACTGGGCCGTAACGACAAAATGCAAGTTGCCATGTTGTTTCAACAGAACTGTCCTGGTGGCACCTTAGCTGTATACTGAGGCATCTGAGGTTTTCCGGGATATCAGTGCGAGTATACTGCGGCATCAGACTTGAAGCCTGCTATGTAGACACACTCCGTCGCATAAAGACAAAATGCGAGTTCCCATGTTGCTGAAAAAGAAAAAATAGATGGACTTAAAGGGGGGGGAGAGGGCGGGGGCCCCGACCTAACCTTGTACCTTGTGGTGGGGCGGGCGGCCCCGTCCTTCTTGCTCTGCATCAAGCATTTGCGTGTTGGCGGGATGCAAGTTTGACCTGGTTCCCCACTACCTGGGTGAATTGTAAACAACCCCCGCAAGCTCCACAAAGAAAGCATTCGTGAAACCTCAACAGCCACCAGAATAGGTGTTGAATAGGCCTGCAAGGTGATTGTCCTGACCGTTGCCCGGACCATGTGATCGCGATGGCCTCAGCAAGAGCAAAACAATGCCTCACTGAGAGCTCAGGCGCCATCCTGCCCCGCCCAGTCCCATCCTCACTTCAAGCACCCGCAGTCGCAATTCCTTTTCGCCCGCTGTCGGTCATGCGTGTCGTCCCAGGCGGTACGCACGGCCCGGCAGACGTGAATCGCGCTGAGTCTTTAAATTTTGAAGCGCATGCTCATATGCAGCGCACAGATCAGGCTGATCCGATCCAAAGCTGAATTGTTTCACGCCAGTGCTGTGAAGGATCTGCATGCGAGCGCATATCGTCTTCGCAGTGCTCTTCACACCAACAAATCATAGGGGCTTGTTCGCTGCTAGGAGCACTATTCTGGAAAAAACTGGAACTGTGAAGCATTCAGGCTAGCCACCCTTCCTCCTACAGAAGGCCCCCTGGTAGTCTTCACATATAGTATATTAACCTCACATGAAAACAGGAGCGAATCTGGTAATGTGAGCCTTGAGCCGTTCGACATCCACGAAATAGAGTCATGGCTTATCGGCTGCTTTGCAACACCTTTTTTTCAAGGCTTACGCATCTCTCATGGCAACTGCATGGGTGTCACATCTGCTCTTGTTTTCTGCCCTAGCCTGCTGCTCGGGTTCGTCAAGGGCCAAGCTCAGGTGCTGCCGAATGCGCTCACATCTGTCAAGCTTGCTGGTTCCACGGATGGCGCTTGTCGAAATTGGGGTGGATCTTGTGAGTGTTCGGCCGGGCTTTCCAATAGCATGTGCGCCTCCACCGAAATGCATCCCACTCACAGTCAGAGCGTCTGCGCTTGTTCTCTGCCAGCCGCGCACACACCTTCCACTTCTTCTTGTAAACTCGGTCGCAGTGAGCCAACAATGTAGACGGGAAGTTCATGCCGGCACGCTTGTCAGGAATGGGAGGAGGAAACTGGTATGCCTCCTCTCCCACGGGGTACTTGTATCCCATGTCCTTGCGTCGCATGTAGTCGTGGCGGTTGAACATTTGCTCTGTTGCGCTGCTCGTGCCCGAGTCGCTGCCGAGTTTGCCGGCACTTGGGGCTGTTGGAATCTCAGCTCTGGGCGCATGAGCAGGAGGTGCGAAACCTTCGGGACTGGAGCCCACCACTGTGAAAGCTGCCTCATACTGGAAAGCGCCACCCATCCATGTGCGCACAGCGAAGGCGGCACATGCGAGCAGCACCAGCAAAGGGGTGGACGCCCCACGCTGCGCAGCCATGTTGCCAGGAACTGGCGGCTACTCCGCGCGATGCTGATATGTGAAAGCAGCGAATGCATGGACAAGAGCATGCTTTAGCATGACAAATAGCAGGAGCAACCGTAGACGAGATGTTGCCACTGAGGCTCCGGGCTGAAGAACTTGGTTGCTTCAATGTAGAGGGGAAAAGACGGCCTTTAAACAATCTCTTCACGGTGCTTCCTGGTGTCGGAGCAGGCTGAACCCTGCATGTGCTCAGCACTCGGCTCGGGGTGCTGGATAAAGAAGAACCTGCCACACAGCAAGCCAGCTGGCTAGGTGGCCACATACGCCATACATCGCATGTTGTCAGGCGGTGGCTTTATGGATTCGTTATCCAGGCGCATGGCCAAGGACCTCGAACACAAGGCCGCACAGGAAACTGCCCGGATGCACTAGTCACGAAAGTCAGAAACTAAGCCTTCAGCTTCATAAGGGTGATATAATAAGCGAGAACCTCCTCATCGTCAAAGTCCATGTTTGTCGACTTGAAGGTAGGCTATTCATTTGACACAACTCAGCAGCTAGTTCTGAACAGGAAGAACGTCTGAGACTGATGCCATGAGCTTATTCACGTGATTGTTGCTCAGAATGTAGTACACGGACCTTTCACACGCGTGAACTGAATACCAAGTGTGCAGCTATGCGCGGCACCAGTAACTACCTGATCTACATGGTTATCTACCCGGCTTCATGCACTCCCCCTTTCCGGTTCGTTCTTTGTGGTGGCCATTCTGCTGATGGTGTCCTCTATTCCTGTACTGCCTTATCTCCGTTTATGGACCGGCATGGCATTTTGGTCTCTCGCTCCGCTGCAGATGCAAATTTACTTACTACCGTGAAAACATGGCACAATGCAGAACCGGTGCAAAAGTGCCATCATTCTACATCGTAGAACACACTGACGTGTAGCCAAACTTTCGGTACTTGCGAACCTCTCGGTCCATCGGCTGCTGCCCATACCCTGAGGATCAAGCGTCTGGCGGTGAATGTTCTGAATGAGCATCGACAGAGTCTGCAACAACTGCAGTTTCACCTGCTCCCCCGTCAAGGAAATGTTGGCCATTGAGCTTGGTCCGACGACGGGTACACAAGTTAGAATATGAATCTCTCTACAGACTTATGGCTAAGCACAGGCCACCTTCTTCGATGCCTTCTTCAAGCCAAGGACGTGCACTAGGTCTGAGAAAATGCTCCTGGAATGACTGATTTCGCACGCACCGCAGGTTCACTGCTCGCTCGATTGAAGGAATGAGCAACCGAGGCGAAAACTTCTCGCAAAAGAAGTCAAAGAACTGGCCTGGAAAACAAGCAGCAAGCAGGCCTGTGTTCTCAAAGGCATGCACACCATCCACGACATTCGGGCATGTTGAAGTGCCAATGCAGCCATGTTGCTGTGATTTGCTTGCTCGCCCCAGATGAGCGCCTGCACTGAAAGTCTGCCGATTACCCGGTACTTGCAGCGGTTAGCTTCCATTTGCAGAACCGGGAACTACTTGCTCGCGCAATCCATGGGCCTATGGTGCTTCCCGCCTCCGTGATTTGCCTGACCGTCTCTATGAGAGCGTCCCCTTCTCCGCTTTTTTCGAGGTCCTGGTGGGCACACAATGCAACATCGTGCCGCGCTGTGTTCTCATGGTGCAGCATGTGCACATACAGCTGGGAGCTTAGAGACCTTGAGTCAGGGGAAGGTTGGGGAGTTTGCGCTGTTCCAGCACGTCCTGAAGCATTCACAGAGTGGAAGCGCTTCTTGGAAGCTAAGAGGGTTATGGCTGCAACGCTTCAGAGCTGAAGCATGGAAGCGCGAACTGTCCTGGCCGAAATTCCCGATAGAAGGCTTGAGGGAACAATCGAAAAGCTCAATTTTTCGACTGCAAACGTGCATGATTAGGGTGATTCAGAGATGGGTAAAAAGGGAGGGAGATCGAGGAAGGGCTGTGAGCTGGAAGATTCGGGGAGCTTGGGTACTTGACGTCCTGCGCAATCAGCATCACAAGTCTCTGTGGTAGACAGACTCCGGCGGGAAGAAGTAGTAGCAAAGAAGCCAAGTATAAAAAACAATCCCGAGAAGCAATGTCGGCTGGTCACTGGCGACCAACCCCTAATGTCGAACTAATGAGAAACAACGACTGACTAACGGCTGAATCGAGAAAGGAATCGGAAACAGCACAGGCCGTAGATACGCCGACTCAGAAAAAAAGCTAATGCTGTCAGGAAACCGAAAATCGCTGGCAAATTCTAAATTCAGAAGCGGCCCACATAGCTACCAGTATAGAACCTGCTGTTCGCAGACCAACTCTGTTGGGCAGTCTTCCACTACTCATGATGCAGCAAACATTAAAGCAAAAAACAGTCGTCGGAACGTGTCCCAGTACAAGCATCTCAAGTCATCCTTGGACAAACCGCATCTTGTATGCCAGCATGAAGGAGAGGAAGCCCAGCATCTGCAAACTTCGGCATGCTGAGGCCAGCGCGCTTTCCCGGAATTGTGCTAATCGGTTGTACAACTGCTGAAGCTTCTCCTGCCCAACACAAACGAACCCGTCACCGTCAGCTGGTGACGCTACACCTTTCAAGGGCCAGGAAAACCCGATCCCTTGGTAAGGCATCCACGAAGCTGTAGCTCGGGGGAGGCGTAGATCCGGACCCACGTGCACCACCCCTTTTTTGGAGGAGGGGCAGCGGGTGTACATGCCCTCAAACTCGCCTATTCCGAGAATTTTCAATCATGACGGCTGTAAGCTAAGCACCCAGAGTCGGCAGGTGGAGATGTCCAATCTAGGTGCAGCTCGTTGCTATCATCTGCGGTATGTAACATCATGCGCAGCATCCCGCAACTCAATCTCAGGAGTGCACTGAACAAATTCCCAAGGAAGGACCTTCAGAGCAAACTGAACAACGCAGGCCGGCAAACGCTTGCGAAATGCAGTCGGTTGAAATGCTGGGAAATTTCTGCGCACGTCTGGAAGCCTCGGCGGTTTTATCTATCACATGCCAAGCATGACGCAAATGGGTGGCAAATCGAATCCGTTAGGCATCACTCTTCAATCGTGACTTTGTCTTGAAAGTGCTGTTGCAGCCATGAATGCAGATGTTGAGGAAACTCTTGGGCGAGTTCCGTCTTCGTGTCCTTCAGAAACACGTCTGCATTCGGAAGCACCCGCGATAACCTCTCTGCCACTTCCGCGGGGTGTGTCGTATCATCACGAGCCGCACACAGCAAAACTGGAATGCGGAGCTTTGCGGCGGCCAAGTCGTCCAGTGGGGGCAAATCCGAGAATGCAGCGCCCCTGACCACTTCCGAGGCAGCGGGGTCACTTGCTTGCAAGACGTCGGCGTTGTTCAACAAGTTCGCTCGCCGCGCAGCCCGGATCTCCCATGCTGTTGTTACGGACAACAAGACCAATCCACGAACGGCCGTTGGACACAGATATGCCGCCCACAACGCCGTGGAAGCTCCCATGCTATAGCCGCCGAGGAGAGCTCCCCGTAGCTTCTGCGTCGCAGGGGTCTGAAAATTGCTTGCCACCGACAACATGTCAAAGGCTAAGCTGCGCCAATGAAACTGTTGAATACAGCTTGCTAGAGGTTCCCAGCCAGAAGACCGTCCATGACCTCTCGCATCGTACACGACGGTGCTGAAAGGCCATGCGCCCTTACCTTTGTCCGGATCTTCCTGCATCATCTCCTTGACCAAAGGAAAACTCTCACATGCCCGATGATCCATGCCGCGTGGATCCGTGGGCCCCAAGCCATGTCCCCAAATCAAGGGGCATTTGTCGATGCCACCGAGTATCTCGTAAGGCAGCTCCGTACCGTCCAACAGTTGCACCTTGCCCTCTGGCGCTTTGGCCATGGTGCATGGGCTTTCTTTCGAATTTGTTCGAGCCGCAAATCCTCGGCTACGCTAGGCCGCTAGGACCGCTAGGAAATGCACAGTGCCAGCTATTCTGCGAAGGCAGTGCTCAGGCACAAACATCTCGATTTGAGCAGCGTCCTGACGAAGGCAAAACCCTGCAACGACGCATCAACATACAAACCCAGGTAAGCCTTCTCAGCCTTGAGTGCAGTTGTTGACCGTTACATCGAGGACCTCGCATCAGCACAGGCAGTGCTGTGAGCAATCCAGTTCTCTTCACTTTCCGAGATAAGCACCAGACCATCCAGACACGCATGGGCGCACGAGACGCGGATCATTCGTATGCGTGTTCAGTGAACATGACAAAAGTCGAGCGAAAGGCTACGTGCGCTTAGACTGGCTCTACTACCTGTTTTCTGGGGACTCAAGTCTTGCGCAGAATACGCTGGCAGTTCTTGCCCGCCAAGATTGCCTCTGAAGTGCTTTGGCTTGCTCCAGCTGGTGCAATCAAGATTCCATCCATCACTGAAGCCGAAATTGCAGCAACGAGCCTTCGGAAATGATCAACAACAACATCCAACGTGTGCTCCACAGATTTTCAAGTTTGCTCATCTAGCAGCCAACCCAAGCAACGTGAGAAACAATCCCAAATCAGATCATGCTGCAAAGCCGCGAGCATCCTTTCGAGCGACATCGCCCCCCTCCCCTCATTGTGCAACCGTCGGATAGTTCCTTGCATGCAAAGCTACTTTTGACCACATCAGCATGGTTGCATAGCAGACTTTGACAGGCTACATACATACTAACTATATCCGGATTCCTGAAAGAGCTTCACAAAAGTTTGAAGCTCCTACTTCATGTTGTCTGTCGTGAGACCACACGACTGGGGCCTAGGTGACCGCGCATTCTTGACTAGAAATACACACCGCCTCAAGAGCTACCGCAGAACAGTCATGACAGTCTGCCTTGTTTTCATTCTGCTGCGCAGAGTGGCTCCGCTCTTGTTCAAACACTTCGTGTGAGGGGGGACAGACCTGCAGGCTTTAAACAGTTGCGGTATCCAATCACAATGCCACATTCGCAGCAAAACGCTTTGCACGGGAATTTACGAGTTTGAAATGCTGTCATGCTACTCCTTGCCACCCTGTCGACCTGCCACAGCCCCCAAACCATGGCAGCGATCAACACAGATCTGGCACAAAGGGGTGTCTACGGACCTAGACAGTCTTAAGGCAGTTGCTGATGCAACAGGCACGGCAGCAGCTAGGCCTATGGCACCATCCTAGAATCCTGAGCCAGCACGATGCACAAAACGGAGGCCTGTGGCAAAGCACGAGAGGCCGGAGCAGGCTTCAAGCTCTCTCCAGCGACATCCTTTGCAACTGAATCCCACGCAGAAACCGGGCCCGTGCAACGGGGCTGTGCAAAGTGCCTCACACTTGCACAGCACCGGCGGCAGATCTGATTCGGCCGCCACTTGCTGAGCTAGCATGAGCCATCGCCATAAAGGTTGCTGGGACGACTGCAAAAGCGAAGTGCCTTGAAGCATGAATGCCATGGTCCCCTCATTGAACACTTACGGCGAGCTCCCAGCCCGAAGCCGTACCGACCGCGCCCCCGACAAGCCCCGCTGCGACCGCCCATCCAAAGATGCGAAGGCCATCAGCCTCAGCGGCCTCCGGCCAGTCCCTCCACCAGCGGTCTGGCACGAACGAGACCGGAAACACGAAACCAAAGCCAGGAGTTCACTATCACTGCGAGGGGTCCAGGCCTCTTGGACACCTGCAATCATCTGCAGCCGACTGGCAAGACCGTGTGGCATGCACCTGCTTGCACACTCAAACATACTTGGCGTGGAAGCGTCTGAAACATCTCCACCAGAATTGGCTTGGATAGGCCCCTTGCCGCCCAGTCCTGGAAAGCGGAGCCCGTGACCGCCAAATGCAACCAACTCGCACCACCATATGGTTCACTTCACGGCAGAGGGCAGATGGAGCCGGGATGCTGGGGAACTAAGGGTGGGCATTCACAGCAGGGGCAACATCTCCTTGCTCTTGGCATGTCGCCCAAAGGATGAGACTTCGCGTTCAATCTGATCACCGCGAATGCCAGCACAGCGACGGCATCGATGTGGTGGGGACCCTCATCGTCTGGCACTCACTGCTGGCAGCTTGTTTACAAAGTAGCTTTTCTGGGACCAGGACTATAGTTTATCTGGGGTTGAGGTGAAGTTCTATGACCGGCCACCCCTGGACTTCCAACCTTGGCGGTCGATGCATGGCTGTCTGACTGATGTACCTGGGACTGACCTCTTGCGTTCATCGTCTCCCTGTTCACTGTTGCTGGGCCAGGAACCATGGGCATAGTCTCAGACTCGGACATGTAGCTGCACGGTTCGATGTGATCCGACATCCCGCTGAGTGACAAGCGTGCTTCACGCCAGCGTGTTGCCGTTCCAAACAGAATGAGGGCTCAGAGTGTCTTAGATTGCTATAGCAGAACCGTACAGCAAGGCAGCTTCTACGCTGATGGCTTCGGCTGACGGACCACATTGCACAGAAGCATGGGCACGCCTTAGCTCAGAGATTGCAGTGGCCGGTTGCAATGCATGTTTTTTCAGCTGACCTTGCCTTGCAAGCGTGACAAATCTGAGGGTCTCTTTTCACCTAGACTACGTTTGTCAATGTAGTGGCATCCACGGCACTTTTTTACAGAACAAAGCTCAACCACCGGGCTAGTTCAGAGAGGCCCGGCGGCCCTTACATCAAGCTATGCACCTGGGGTACGGCAACTTGCACTGCCACAAAGGGGGCACCACACAGAGGATTCTTCACATCAGGGCTCCTTTCTCACCGAAAACACCAGCTGCTTTACATCAAAGGGCTGCTTCGTCCTTCTCTTCGAGACGCATCGCTTCAGTTCCTGGAAACGCGAGACACCAAAAGACCCGAATCACGGAAAGAGATCTGAAGCTTCTTGCGGACTTTCAAACAGCCGGCTGAAGGCATTTCTCTTTTGTTCGGTTTGTGAGAACTAGACACCATTACATAGACCCCTTTATGTTGCATGTTCCTTTCCGTTGGATTCTCCACTATTGTGGTAATATTCCTTTTCACCATGGGCTTGGGGTAATATCCCTTTCAGCGCGGACTGGGGTGCTATTACCCCGAAACCGAAACCCTGTATACCCTCAGATAGTCAACCAGAGACCTGCATGGCCTGGCAGCTTTGCCTAGAAACCACGTTTCCAGGCACACCAGAGGAAGGGCGATGTTGATACTCATCCCTGGAAGGCTTGGGCAGTCTAGCCCTTTGGGATCTCAAACACTCAAACTTGGACTTCAGGCTGCAAAGTCTGTTGGTCGCTTGTACGACAAATCTGCGGGGCCCCATGTCGCATATAAGCAAGCTGGCCGATACAGCGGCACCGGCATGGTCTCGGCATGAGCCCTAACCACCAGCGGCCCCGTGGCTAATGTGGATCCGAACGGTTCATTTGCAGCACTGCGCAGCCCCTTTTGAGGGAAAGCTGCTGGGCCACCAACCACAAACGTCAACAAAACTAAGCCGCATCGATCTTCGTCAAGATCCTTAAGCGGCCACAACGCACAGCTCTTTTGCTGGGCTTGGGACATTTCAACATTGTCAATGCGCCGCGCAGCTTGTGATGTGGATGTTGAATGCATGGCATTGATAGAGGGTGCACCAACAGAAAGGTATCGTGGCTCGGGCTGTAACGGTGCCAAGGCACCTGGTTGAATTCATCCAAACGTTGTAAGGAGCATCGCAGGCAATCAGGCTTGCCTTTTCGTGGCGTAGAGAGCACGAAGTTCAGCGGCTCAGTGCCACACCTGGCCACACAAGTTCTTTTGGTCGCGCTGCGGTCGGCATAGGCCCAACTGCAACAAGTTCCAGTAGGCTGTACTTGTTGACCAGCGAAGAGGGTAGACATGTGCGGGGCAGATATGAATATAAAGTGTAGATGTAGCGGGCCTCGGCCAATCGCTCACGGAAAGGAGTGTATGGAAAGAGGGGAGTCACAACTGGGGACCTTTCCACCCCAACGCTGACCTTGGGTTTTGTTCCAGGCAAACACGCATTGGCGAAACAATGCCTATGGCATTCACAACTTTTCCTTCCTTTGCCAGAGTTGAAACACCGGTAGATTGTCAGTGTTGCTTCTTTCCAGGCACACTTCTAGCTCAGACCGCACTGGCAAGCAGATCTCGCATGCCCAGCCATGCTTCGCAGCTTGAAGGACCCTCTGAGATCAGAGAACGAAGGCCTCAGTCCTGCAAATTCTGTAAGCTCAAGCTCGGGGCATCAGCGGACATCTTGCCTCTGCTCCAATAGAGCTCGAAGGGCAGCGTGGCGACACTCGCCAGCTAACCTAATCATTCACACTTTTGTGCTTCAAGATTGCTGGAAAGAAACGAGAGGAAGGAAGCTCGGCACATAAAGAAGCGTCCGCATTAATGTCTCGCAGGCGGAGGGTTCTCCAGTACACTTTCCGCATGACGAAAAAGCTGTGACATCCTTATGTGGTCTACAAAAACAAGCAAAGACAAACTTGGTCAGATCTTTAAGTGGTCCTGGAAAAAGTTGCAACTAAGGGTTCAAGGCCGTGACCGTGTAAAGATTTGCCGAATTTTTGGTGGCACAGCCGGAGCGGTTTCCAGCACATCTCGTCACCCAACAGAGTGGAAGCCGTAGGTTTCCTAAGTGGGGTCTTTATGCTTATGTGCCGTATGGAAGGCTGAGGCGGGACTCAGGCACATGGGGCGCAGCCACAACACTCTGCCAGAAATGACTATGCCCCAGTCGATGCACTGCATCTGATCCACTGCGGGGTGTGGCTCAGAGATATTTTTGTGCACCACGCGGATAGACGGCCTCAACTAAGTGGTTATGAAGTAGTTCAGGACCTGGTGTCGGGGTGTGCATGAGCGTGTTGGGAACCTGTCGTTGCACAATCGAAAGAACTTCCAAAAGGCTGGACAAAAACTGCTGGCGACGCGCATTCAGAGGACGTGGACACTCTTCGATTGATTGAAGAGGACTGTGGAAGTGACACACAACACGGTGCAGGTCTGCACCAGCTTTTGCAGCACAAGGCCATGCAGAGGGGTTCAGGACAGGAGCGGACGTGCGACTGGCGAACTTTTCTGCTGCCGATCAGCTGGTCTTGTGCTTAATCGAAGATGCGAAGACACATCGTCCGTCCCAAACTTTTCGCACTGAACTGCTTTGGCACTTTTGAGCATTTTGATGATCTCCCCAGGGCCGAAACGAGCCCTCGATCTGCTCTTGCTCATTAAATTGCAGTACGCGACAATCCTCAATGCAAAACTACGCGGGTCCGTCCGTCACCTAGTGGAACCTCCCAGCCGTCCTGGCAAGCCCGGCCAAATGTGGCGGCGAGTCGTGGCCATTTTGTTGCGTGCCGGCAGCTCAGGCGATCATCGGCATAGCTTTGGATGAAGAAAGTGATGTTTCCGGAGCCTCCAAATAGGGATGCTAAGATCTGATCACAAAAATCAAACCAACCATCTTCGTACAAATGGACCCACATAAACGAATCTTTGTGGGCCGCACTATGCACACCCCAAAAATCTGCAAGTGATTGAGCCTCGAAAAGTCCTGGACACTGAACAACTTCTGGTGAGCAAACAGATGCAAGCCAAATCAAGCTAACCTGAAATGAATAGCAAATCCTATGCGATTTGCATTTTGCTGCCTGGGTTGCTGTTGGCTTCACAATAGAAGGGCGACTGAGAAGCCGCATAAAGGTGGTAGCCCAGGCTCAGCGCCGCCGACTGGTCGTCTTCGGCGTGGAAGTTGGGGGGCGGGTCAGCCGCGGCACCTTCACATTCTTGCGACTGCTCGCGGGGGCGCGAGCTCGCCAACGCCGTGGTGTGCTGCGGCCACGGGACAGGACCTGACCAGCGCTGCTCGGCCCTTGCCTCGTTCGCAGCACTCCGGGCACACGCCTGCTTATTCCTTGGGCTACCCACGACCAAAACGTGCCGTTGAAAGAGGTTGCTAGCTGGCAGCCCGTGACCAGCCCCCAGCCTGCTGGCGCATGCGGACTCCCTGTGCGGACGGACGAGAGTGCGAAAAAAAAAATCGCGGCAAAACGCACGCAGGGAAGCACCTTTGAAGAATTTCCGGTTTCGTGCTTGCGAAAGGCCATCCATGGTCGCGCCAGTGGGGCTTAGCCTCTTAACAGAGTCTTCGGTTGCCGAGCGCTGGATTGTGTGATGCATTGTGTTTCTTTTCCAACGAACCTTTGTGCTATCGTCCGAAGCAGCGCGGTCCCGGTGCAGAAGCCCAAAGCCAGGGCAACAGACTACGGCAGAGAGCATAGAAGCGCAGAGCGCTTTCACACCACACGGCTAGCAAGCGGCGGCTGGGAAGGCGAGTCGGCGAGGATGTCGCTCAGAAGTGGTACATCCCCGTCAACATTGGCCGTGCCGGTGAGGGGCAGGGACAGCAGGCTGGCTGCGAAAGAACGCGCGGCAGCGAAGGAGAGGAGTGCAGACCAGCGGAGAGTGAAAGCCGAGATGGCAGCAGCACGAGGGTGGTGGTGCTGACCGCGCACGGCACCGTGCCAGCACGGACAAAGGTAGCGCGGCCTCGGCACTCCAATGCACCCTTGGCTCGTCTTGCAGTGAGCAAGGCCGCTCCGACAGTACGGCCAGCCGTGGGAGGCCCGCAGGGGGGAGACAAGCGTGGTGTCGACTGCAAGCTGGGCACCACCCCACAGCGGCAGGCCATTGGCGATGACCTCAATGCGTTGGTCGTCTTGGCGTGCAGGCTCGACATTCAAGTCCATTCAAGTCCTTGACAAGTACGTTGAGAGCGACCGCTGCCCTCTGCACACACGAGCAGCAGCGCGCTCGAGAGGGCCTCCCCTGGCCCGCAAAAGGCCGGAGCGCGGGCAGGCGGCAAGGTGGTCGCCGCAAGGATCGAGGTGTGCACGGCAACGGCATCTGGCAGAGGTTAGTGGCAGAGGCAAACGAAGTCCGGGAAGGAGGATGGCTCGGCTGCATGAGGCCCAGCCTGCGAGTCCAGCAGGGCGGCGGAGGCAGCGTCGGCTTCCCGAAAGAAGGCCCTATGGCGAAAGTCGTCAACGGCTTGGGACGCCGGGCGCGGACGGGTCTGCTTGCAGGTGGGCTTCGACGAACGCCGGAGAGCCAAGAGGGACGCCAAAGGCAACAACACCGCGCTCTGCCAAAGGGGTTTCTTGGCCACCAACCCAGATCGGGGAGTCAGGGGCAAGAGCGAGCACACCAGGTGGGAGGATGCCAGCGGAGTTCCAAACCTGTGTTTTAGCAGTGCCTGCTCGCCTTGGAGAAGTTCAGACTGCAGGGCCCGGAGGGCAGGCAGCAAGGCAAGTGAGAACATGGCTGGCATCAAGGGGTCCCTTTGCTCGCCACCCTCGGCTTGAGGGATTTCGTGGGAGCGGTCTCCCGCGGCCCAGACATAGCACGACTTTCGACCATACCACATGCGGGCAAAAGGGAGGACCGGCAGCGTGCTGGGCGTGTCACGCAGTGAAGTAATAGCATAGCCTCCCGGCTAACAAGGTCATACGCAGCAGCTGCATCAACTGACAGGAGTGTCAAGCTCGGGTCGGCCTCAATGCGCGCCTGCAAGGTATGCACCAGCGCTTCGGCACCGGCTCGCGTGGAGAGGGCATACTGGTGGGAGTTGCAAGCGGCTTCGAAGTTGGACGACCAAGCCTCGCGTGCCGCCGCCGGGCTTGCTGAGGGCGACGAGGCGGCCAAGTGCAAGGCCTGCGACAGCGGACTCCGGCACTTGCGCTCGAGCAAGCAGGGAAGCGACTTCAAACAAAAGTTGTGAAGCATCCTCCTCGTCCAAAACCAAACGGAGGATTTCGGCAGTAGAGCCGCTGGGGCCCGGCGCAGCACCACGGCGTGCTCGGCGCAGGTTTGCAAGGAGTGCCGAACGGTCGAGCGCTACTGTAGGGGGGCAGCTGGGGCAGCATCCAGGATGTCTTGGGGCAGCGGGCGGTATGGCTCAGGTGGCCGCCGTGAGGGGTCCGTGAGCTGTTGGAAAGTGGCCTCCGTCGGCGGGGCAAGGGGTTCCGAGCCGCGGACAGTTCGCGCAAGTGTGCCAAGTGGGTGGCGCGCTCAAGCCGGCGCGGCAAATCATCAATGGTGTTGGTGGTGGGTCTGGCTGGGGCGCTGGCCCCGGCAAGTGACGCGCGGAGCAAGGTTTCCGAGTCACTCGAGAATGACCGGCTTTGGCACTCGGTCCGTTCCGGCGGGGCGGAAAAGCAGCATGCGCGGGAGGAAAAGCCAAAGCTTCCAAGCGCGTGCGGCGTTTTTTGAGCTGAAGCTGGGAGCAGATGGGTCCGGGCCGGCAGCATCGCGGATGAATCGCAGCCCAAATCGGAGCGCGGCGGAGTTGAGGTTTGCAAAAAGCAGGTGGGGTGCGGAACACTTTGCAATGCTGCAACAGGGCGTCATTGACAGAGAAAAGGTCTAAGCTAGCCAAGGCCGCCCGCAGCCGCGGGCCATGCAGTGTGTCGGAGTCGGTGTCTGGGGGAGGGCAAGTGCCGTCCTGTACGTCAGGGTTGGAAAAAGAGGAAGAGGACGAGGAGCTGCTAGAGCTGCTGCTCGGTGCGGCGCTAGGTGAGGGGCCAGGCCCTGGGTCGTTTGGGGGTGCTGCAGCAGGGGGTGGGGCGGGAGGTCCCAAAACCGGGGCTCCGCGCCTACGCACTGTAGCGAGTTGCTGCAGAAGCTCAGAGACTGCACGTTCTCCCATGAAGACGTGCAGTAAGGCCCCTTGGGCAGTGGCGGGTATGTATCCATCGGGCATTGTCACGATTTGCCAAGCCCAAACCAGGTGCACCAGAGTGTTGTTGGGGAGTACGTTACTTTCCGCAGCAATCGTTGGCAACATTTGTGCTTCAGGCAGGGGAAGCGCACGCCCTTCTTCAGATGCTAGGTGCTGCAAGGCATGCAGCGCATGCACCAGCGCAGCGGGCTGGACAGGCGAGGCTCGGCGAAGGACGCCAAGGGCGCGGTGCCACAACGGTGCATAGTAAGCATGGGCTTGCCAAGCATCGAGCGCGTCGGCGACCGACCGCGGCGTGCAGCAAAGGCACGAACAGCCAGCTATGTGTGCGCCCACTCGCAAGCATGTCAGGGGGCCTTTGGCGTGACCAGGCCGCGTAAAGGGGGTGCGGTACTGGGGTTAGCTGATGTTGTGGGCGCAAGCGGCTCATGCGAAGCAGGGCTGGCCGCAACGACAGCTGGTTCGGGAAGCGGGACGCGTTGGCCAGTGCAGAGGAGAACTTGTGGGGGCGAACCGCGGCAGCAGCCGCGGCTGAACTCGCGCAAATCCAATGCAAGCCGGCGGGGGCCATGTGTAGGGCAAACGGGTTCAGGTGTCCAGCGCCCGGAGTGCCTCGAGTGCACGGGTGCCAAATGCATATGCCGATCCGGCAACTCTTGCCAAGCAGCATCCGACGCAGCGTTGGCTGAGTCTGCCAAGAACAACCTCGGACAACAACAAAACGGGAGGATGTGAGGGGCCCGGGGTGCAACTGCTTGCTGGTACTGAGGCGAGGTGGTATCATGATCCGGGGCAGGCTCCGGCGCCGGGACGCCATATGCACGGCAGGCACTGGTGCTGCTCATTGCCTCCGAGCCCGTTG